>JAHRIG010000044.1:49069365-49120481 GCA_020311275.1 Eira barbara | reverse complement strand
TTCTTTCCACAGTTTGGCTATTGTGGACATTGCTGCTATAAACATTCATGTGCACGTGCCCCTTCGGAGCACCACGTTTGTATCTTTAGGATATATACCCGGTAGTGCAATCGCTGGGTCATAGGGTAGCTCTATTTTCAGTTTTTTGAGGAACCTCCACACTGTTTTCCAGAGTGGTTGCACCAGCTTGCATTCCCACCAGCAGTGTAGGAGGGTTCCCCTCTCTCCGCATCCTCGCCAGCATCTGTCATTTCTTGACTTGTTAATTTTAGCCATTCTGACTGGTGTGAGGTGGTATCTCATGGAGGTTTTGATTTGTATTTCCCTGATGCCGAGTGATGTGGAGCATTTTTTCATGGGTTTGTTGTCCATCTGGATGTCTTCTTTGCAGAAATGTCTGTTCATGTCCTCTGCCCATTTCTTGACTGGATTATTTGTTCTTTGGGTATTGAGTTTGATAAGCTCTTTATAGATTTTGGATACTAGCCCTTTATCTGATATGTCGTTTGCAAATATCTTCTCCCATTCTGTCAGTTGTCTTTTGGTTTTGTTAACTGTTTCCTTTGCTGTGCAAAAGCTTTTGATCTTGATGAAATCCCAATAGTTCATTTTTGCCCTTGCTTCTGTTGCCTTTGGCGATGTTCCTAGGAAGAAGTTGCTGCGGTTGAGGTCAAAGAGGTTGCTGCCTGCATTCTCCTCAAGGATTTTGATAGATTCCTTTCTCACATTGAGGTCCTTCATCCATTTTGAGTCTATTTTCATGTGTGGTGTAAGGAAATAGTCCAATTTCATTTTTCTGCATGTGGCTGTCCAATTTTCCCAGCACCATTTGTTGAAGAGGCTGTCTTTTTTCCATTGGATATTCTTTCCTGCTTTGTCGAAGATTAGTTGACCATAGAGTTGAGGGTCTATTTCTGGGCTCTCTATTCTGTTCCATTGATCTATATGTCTGTTTTTGTGCCAGTACCATACTGTCTTGATGATGACAGCTTTGTAATAGAGCTTGAAGTCTGGAATTGTGATGCCACCGACTTTGGCTTTCTTTTCCAATATTCCTTTGGCTATTTGAGGTCTTTTCTGGTTCCATATAAATTGGAGGATTATTTGTTCTATTTCTTTAAAAAAATGGATGGGATTTTTATAGGGATTGCATTAAATGTGTAGATTGCTTTAGGTAGAATAGACATTTTCACAATATTTATTCTTCCAATCCATGAGCATGGAATATTTTTCCATTTCTTTGTGTCTTCCTCAATTTCTTTCATGAGTACTTTATAATTTTCTGAGTATAGATTCTTTGGCTCTTTGGTTAGATTTATGCCTAGGTATCTTATGGTTTGGGGTGCAATTGTAAATGGGACTGACTCCTCAATTTCTCTTTCTTCTGTCTTGTTGTTAGTGTAAAGAAATGCGACTGATTTCTGTGCATTGACTTTATATCCTGACACTTTACTGAATTCCTGTATAAGTTCTAGCAGTTTTGGGGTGGAGCCTTTTGGGTTTTCCACATATAGTATCATATCATCTGCAAAGAGTGATAGTTTGACTTCTTCTTTGCCAATTTGGATGCCTTTAATTTCTTTTTGTTGTCTGATTGCTGAGCCTTGGACTTCTAGTACTATGTTGAACAGCAGTGGCGATAACGGACATCCCTGCCGTGTTCCTGACCTTAGCGTAAAAGCTTTCAGTTTTTCTCCATTGAGAATGATATTTGCGGTGGGTTTTTCATAGATGGCTTTGATAATATTGAGGTATGTGCCTTCTATCCCTACACTTTGAAGAGTTTTAATCAGGAAGGGATGCTGCACTTTGTCAAATGCTTTTTCAGCATCTATTGAGAGTATCATATGGTTCTTATTCTTTCTTTTATTAATGTATTGTATCACGTTGATGGATTTGTGAATGTTGAACCAATCTTGCAGCCCTGGGATAAATCCCACTTGGTCGTGGTGAATAATCCTTTTAATGCACTGTTGGATCCTATTGGCCAGTATTTTGGTGAGAATGTTCGCATCTGTATTCATCAAGGATATTGGTCTGTAACTCTCTTTTTTGGTGGGATCCTTGTCTGGTTTTGGGATCAAGGTGATGCTGGCCTCATAGAATGAGTTTGGAAGTTTTCCTTCCATTTCTATTTTTTGGAACCGTTTCAGGAGAATAGGAATTAATTCTTCTTTAAATGTTTGGTAGAATTCCCCTTGGAAGCCGTCTGGTCCTGGACTTTTGTTTGTTTGGAGATTTTTGATGACTGTTTCAGTCTCCTTACTGGTAATGGGTCTGTTCAGGTTATCTATTTCTTCCTGGTTCAGTTGTGGTAGTTTATATGTCTCTAGAAATGTATCCATTTCTTCCAGATTGTCAAATTCGTTGGCGTAGAGTTGCTCATAGTATGTTCTTATAATTGTTTGTATTTCTTGGGTGTTGGTTGTGATCTCTCCTCTTTCATTCATGATTTTATTTATTTGCGTCCTTTCTCTTTTCTTTTTGATCAGTCTGGCCAGGGGTTTGTCAATCTTATTAATTCTTTCAAAGAACCAGCTCCTAGTTTTGTTGACTTGTTCTACTGTTTTTTTAGTTTCTATTTCATTGATTTCTGCTCTGATCTTTATGATTTCTCTTCTCCTGCTGGGTTTAGGCTTTCTTTGTTGTTCTCTCTCCAGCTCCTTTAGGTGTAGGGTTAGGTTGTGTATTTGAGACCTTTCTTGTTTCTTGAGAAAGGCTTGCACCACTATGTATTTTCCTGTCAGGACTGCCTTTGTTGTGTCCCACAGATTTTGAACTGTTGTGTTTTCATTATCATTTGTTTCCATGATTTTTTTCAATTCTTCTTTAATTTCCTGGTTGACCCATTCGTTTTTTAGAAGGATGCTGTTTAGTCTCCATGTATTTGCATTCTTTCCAAATTTCCTCTTGTGATTGAGTTCTAGCTTCAGAGCATTGTGGTCTGAAAATATGCAGGGAATGATCTCAATCTTTTGGTACTGATTGAGACCTGATTTATGACCCAGGATATGGTCTATTCTGGAGAATGTTCCATGTCCACTAGAGAAGAAGGTATATTCTGTTGCTTTGGGATGGAATGTTCTGAATATATCTGTGATGTACATCTGGTCCAGTGTGTCATTTAAGGCCTTTATTTCCTTGTTGATCTTTTGCTTAGATGATCTGTCCATTTCAGTGAGGGGAGTGTTAAAGTCCCCTGCTATTATTGTATTACTGTTGATGTATTTCTTTGATTTTGTTATTAATTGGTTTATGTTGTTGGCTGCTCCCATGTTAGGGGCATAAATACTTAAATTGTTAGATCTTCTTGTTGTACAGACCCTTTGAGTATGATAGAGTGGCCTTCCTCATCTCTTATTATACTCTTTGGCTTAAAATCGAATTGATCTGATATAAGGATTGCCACCCAGCTTTCTTCTGATGTCCGTTAGCATGGCACATTGTTTTCCACCCCCTCACTTTAAATCTGGAGGTGTCTTCGGGTCTAAAATGAGTTTCTTGTAGGCAGCGTATTGATGGGTTTTGTTTTTTTATCCATTCTGATACCCTGTGTCTTTTGATTGGGGCATTTAGCCCATTAACATTCAGGGTAACTATTGAGAGATATGAATTTAATGCCATTGTATTGCCTGTAAGGTTACTGTTACTGTATATTGTCTCTGTTTCTTTCTGATCTACTACTTTTAGGGTCTCCCTTTGCTTAGAGGACCCCTTTCAATATTTCCTATAGAGCTGGTTTGGTGTTTGCAAATTCTTTAAGCTTTTGTTTGTCCTGGAAGCTCTTTATCTCTCCTTCTATTTTCAATGATAGCCTAGCCGGATATAGTATTCTTGGCTGCATGTGTTTCTCGTTTCGTGCTCTGAATATATCATGCCAGTTCTTTCTGGCCTACCAGGTCTCTGTGGATAGGTCTGCTGCCAATCTAATGTTTTTACCCTTGTATGTTACAGACTTCTTTTCCCGGGCTGCTTTCAGGATTTTCTCTTTGTCCCTAAGACTTGTAAATTTTACTATGAGGTGACAAGGTGTGGACCTATTTTTATCGATTTTAAGGGGCGTTCTTAGCATCTCCTGGATTTTGATGTTTGTTCCTTTTGCCATAGTAGGGAAATTCTCTCCAATAATTGTCTCCAATATACCTTCTGCTCCCTTCTCTCTTTCGTCTTCTTCTGGAATCCCAATTATTCTAATGTTGTGTCGTCTTATGGTGTCGCTTATCTCTCGAATTCTCTCCTCATGGTCCAGTATTTGTTTGTCTCTCTTTTGCTCAGCTTCTTTATTCTCTGTCATTTGGTGTTCTATGTCACTAATTCTTTCTTCTGCCTCATTTATCCTAGCAGTGAGAGCTTCCATTTTTGATTGCACCTCATTAATAGCTTTTTTGATTTCAACTTGGTTAGATTTTAGTTCTTTTATTTCTCCAGAAAGGGCTTTTATCTCTCCAGAGAGGGTTTCTCTAATATCTTCTATGCCTTTTTCGAGCCCGGCTAGAACCTTGAGAATTGTCATACTGAACTCTAGATCTGTCATGTTACCAATGTCCATATTGATTAGGTCTCCAGCCTTCGGTACTGCCTCTTGTTCTTTTTTTTTTGAGGTGAGTTTTTCCGCCTTGTCATTTTGCCCAGATAAGATTTGCTTTCTCCTGCTGTGGAATTCCGCTGTTCTTGGTGAGCGAAGTTGGTCTTGGCTAGGTTTCTTGTTGATCTTTTGGGGGAGGGGCCTGTTGTGGTGATTCTCAAGTGTGTTTGCCACAGGCGGAATTGCACCGCCCTTGCCAGGGGCCGGGCTAAGTAATCCGCTCGGGTTTGCTTTCGGGAGCTTTTGTTCCCTTTGCACTTTCTGTAGAGTTCTGGAGGATGGGAATGAAGATGGCGGACTCCCAATCTCTTGGACCGGGGAGCCGAGAGCTTGGGGTTCCGCTCCTAAATGCGCCCTCAGAGAAATGCGCCCAACTGCTCCGCCTCCCTGGCCTGTGGTCATGCCTTGAGGAAAGCAGTCAATTGCTGGCACTTGGAGAAAAGCGCCCTGTCACTTCCGTCTCCGTGGCCTCTGGCCGCCCTCCGAGCCCACCCAGGCTGCAACCAGCACAAGGTAACCACGGTCTGAGAGCTCACTCCTCGGCTTTGTCACTGTAGCCAGCTTCCCCGCTCTAATACCTGTGAGCTCTGCAGCCCTCAGACACCCCCGGTCCTTCTGTGACCCCGTGGGACCCGGGGTTACGCTGACCCTGCCTGGGTTTCCCCCTGGTTTAGTCTCTGGAGCGATGTGTCCCAGTGGAGCAGACTTTTAAAAGTCCTGATGTTGTGCTCCATTGCTCCATCGCTTGCTGGGAGCCGACCCCTCCCCCTGGGGTCTATCTTCCCGTCGTTTTGGATTCACTTCTCCGCAGGTCCTACCTTTCAGAAAGTGATCGATTTTCTGTTTCTAGAATTGTTGCTCTTCTTCTCTTCAATTTCCTGTTGGATTTGTAGGTGTTCACAATGGTTTGATAAGCTATCGAGCTGATCTCCTGCTAAGCGCTGTCGTCTCAGCCTGCTACTTATCCGCCATCTTAAATCCTTCCCCCATCTCAGCACTCTTGTTCAACATAGTATTAGAAGTCCTAGCAACAGCAATCAGACAAGAAAGAGAAATAAAAGGTATCCAAATTGGCAAGGAAGAAGTCAAACTCTCTCTCTTTGCAAATGACTTGATTCTTTATATGGAAAACCCGAAAGACTCCACCCCCAAACTTCTAGAACTCACACAGCAATTCAGTAACGTGGCAGGATACAAAGTCAATGTACAGAAATCAGTGGCTTTCTTATACACTAACAATGAAAATACAGAAAGGGACATTAGAGAATCGATTCCATTTACTACAGCACCAAGAACCATAAGATACCTTGGAATAAACCTAACCAAAGAGGTTAAGGATCTGTACTCAAGGAACTACACAACACTCATGAAAGAAATTGAAGAAGACACAAAAAGATGGAAGACCATTCCATGCTCTTGGACCGGAAGAATCAACATTGTTAAAATGTCTATACTGCCTAGAGCAATCTATACTTTTAATACCATTCCGATCAAAATTCCACCAGTATTTTTCAAAGAGCTGGAGCAAATAATCCTAAAATTTGTATGGAATCAGAAGAGACCCTGAATCGTTAAGGAAATGTTGAAAAACAAAAATAAAACTGGCGACATCACGTTACCTAATTTCAAGCTTTACTACAAAGCTGTGATCACCAAGACAGCATGGTACTGGCATAAAAACAGACACATAGACCAGTGGAGCAGAGTAGAGAGCCCAGATATGAACCCTCAAATCTATGGTCAAATAATCTTTGACAAAACAGGAAAAAATATACAGTGGAAAAAAGACAGTCTCTTCAATAAATGGTGCTGGGAAAACTGGTCAGCTATATGTAGAAAAATGAAACTCAACCATTCTCTTATACCATACACAAAGATAAACTCGAAATGGATAAAAGACCTCAACGTGAGACAGGAATCCATCAGAATCCTAGAGGAGAACATAGGCAGTAACTTCTTTGATATCAGCCACAGCAACTTCTTTCAAGATATGTCTCCAAAGGCAAAGGAAACAAAAGCGAAAATGAACTTTTGGGACTTCATCAAGATCAAAGGCTTCTGCAGAGCAAAAGAAACAGTCAACAAAACAAAGAGGCAACCCACGGAATGGGAGAAGATATTTGCAAATGACAGTACAGACAAAAGGTTGATATCCAGGATCTATAAAGAACTCCTCAAACTCAACACACACAAAACAGACAATCGTATTAAAAAATGGGCAGAAGATATGAACAGACACTTCTCCAATGAAGACATACAAATGGCTATCAGACACATGAAAAAATGTTCATCATCACTAGCCATCAGGGAGATTCAAATTAAAACCACATCGAGATACCACCTTACACAGTTAGAATGGCCAAAATTAGCAAGACAGGAAACAACGTGTGTTGGAGAGGATGGGGAGAAAGGGGAACCCTCTTACATATTTGGTAGGAATGCAAGTTGGTGCAGCCACTTTGGAGAACAATGTGGAGATTCCTCAAGAATTTAAAAATAGAGCTTCCCTATGACCCTGCAATTGCACTACTGGGTATTTACCCCAAAGTTACAGATGGAGTGAAAAGAAGGGCCATCTGTACCCCAATGTTTATAGCAGCAATGGCCACGGTCGCCAAACTGTGGAAAGAACCAAGATGCCCTTCAACGGATGAATGGATAAGGAAGATGTGGTCCATATACACCATGGAGTATTATGCCTCCATCAGAAAGGACGAATACCCAACTTTTGTAGCAACATGGACGGGACTGGAAGAGATTATGCTGAGTGAAATAAGTCAAGCAGTGAGAGTCAAGTATCATATGGTTTCACTTATTTGTGGAGCATAACAAATAACGAGGACAAGGGTAGATGCAGAGGAGAAGGGAGTTGAGGGAAATTGGAAGGGGAGGTGAACCATGAGAGACTATGGACTCTGAAAAACAACCTGATGGTTTTGAAGGGGTGGGGGGTGTGAGGTTGGGGGAACCCGGTGGTGGGTACTAGGGAGGGGACGGATTGCATGGAGCACTGGGTGTGGTGAAAAAACAACAAATACTGTTACGCTGAAAAGAAATAAATCATTAAAAAAAAGACATTAAAAATAGAGCTACCTTATCACCGTGCAATTGCACTATTGGGTATTTACCCCAAAGATACAGATGGAATGAAAAGAAGGGCCATCTGTACCCTAATGTTCATACCAGCAATGGCCATGGTCGCCAACCCTGGAAAGAACCAAGATGCCCTTAAATGGACAAATGGATAAAGAAGATGTGGTCCATATATACAATCGAGTATTATGCCTCCATCAGAAAGGATGAATACCCAACATTTGTATCAACATGGATGTGACCGGAGGAAATTATGCTGAGTGAAATAAGTCAGACAGAGAGAGTCAATTATCATATGGTTTCACTTATTTGTGGAGTATAAGGAGGACATTGGGAGAAGGAGAGAAGTGAATTGGGGGCAATCTCTGGGGGAGAGAAATATGAGAGACTGTGGACTCTGAGAAACAAACTGAGGGTTTTGAAGGGAGACAGGTGGGGGGATAGGTGAGCCTGGTGGTGGGTATTAAGGAAGGCATACATTGCATGGAGCACTGGGTGTGGTGTATAAACAATAAATCTTAGCACACTGAAAAATAAAATTAAATTAAGAAAAAAAGAAAATGTAGAAAGAGGAATTGTCTGTATATCAGACAGAGCAGAGGCTTAATAAAGTAATAAAGTAAGTGCTTAAGTGTATGGAGAAGTTGAACTCAAACAAATGGAAATTCTAGGAAATAAACAGAAGGAGCAGATTATACTTCCTCAGTCTGATAGAAGAATAGTATTTCCTGGCTCTAAGTCTGTGAGCCCTGCAATCATGGGCACTTCTTCAGCCCCAGGACAAATAGCCCTTACATCACTGGAATCCCAATGATCCTTCTCAGAGCCCTCTTTATGTCTCTGTTCCTCAGACAGTAGATTAAGGGGTTCAGCATGGGTGTGGCCACTGTGTACATCGCTGAGGCCACCGCACTTGCGTGGGAGATCTGGGTAGAAGCTGAGCTAAGGTATACTCTTAGGCTGGTACAATAAAATAAGGAGAAAACCAAGAGGTGAGATGCACAGGTGGACAATGCTTTATACTTTCCCTGAGATGATGATATCCCAAGTATGGAGGAAACTTTCTTAAAATAAGATTAAAGGATCCCAGTGAGGGGATTGCCAACCAGCAACATATTTGCAATATACATCACCATGTCATTAAGAAAGATGTCTGAACAGGTAAGTTGACCACCTGATTGATTTCACAAAAAAAGTGGAGATTTCCACCAATATACAGAAGGACAGCCATAACACCATTAAGCTTTGTAATAAGGAATTCAGGGCACTCATGGTCCAGGATACCAGAACCAGTAGTGCACGGAGCTGGGGATTCATGATAACTATATAGTGCAGGGGGTGACGGATGGCCACAAATCAGTCATAGGCCATCACAGCTGGGAAAATGGCATCAATCCTGCAAGGGGTAAGAATAAGTATATTAGAGTTATGCATCCTGCATAGGTTATAACTCTGCTCTGAATCTGGATGTTCCACAACATCTTGGGGATGGTGGTGGTGGTGAAGCAGATGTCTACAAAGGACAGGTTGGTCAGGAATAAGTACATGGGATTGTGGAGGTGGGAGTCAAAGCTGATGGCCAGGATGATGAGCAGGTTTCCAAACCCAGTGATCAGGTACATGGAGAGGAAAAGCCCAAATATGAGAGGCTGCAGTTCTGGTTTCTCTGAAAATCCCAAAAGAAGAAACTCTGAAATTCTGGTATCATTTCCAAATTCTGTGTGGTCGAGGCGACTGCCAGGAAACAAAAACTAACATGACTAATTTTTTCAATAACGAATATTGTAAGCACCATTGAACAGTTTGTATTTTACATTCAAAAGTGAATATACATAGTTTTTGTACAGAACTTGTCCCTTTTTGGGACATCCCCTTCCTATGCCAGCTCTGAATAGGAATGTGCATCCCACACATGGTCTTTTCCCCAAGTACTCATGTGTTCTATACTTTCAAATAGAAATTCTGCCACATGTTTGAGGAATAAACTTGAGTACTGACTGACCTCCAGGCAAAGAGTACAGGTGTGTAAAAAAAAAAAAAAAAAAAAAAAAAAGTCTGCACAGTTTAAGGATGGAGATGGTAAGCAAATAGAAGATCAGATAAGAGTATCAGAAGTTGATAGGTGCTATGAAGAAAAAGCTGGTATGAAGGGAAGAGTGCATGGAAGTGTTGTTTTCTTACTGGTTGCTCAGGTAGACAAGCACCAAGCACACATTTCCACAGAGGCTCCAAGGGAGAAACAGCAGGAGACACAAGATTATCCAGGGAAGTATGTGCCAAACAATGGAACAGTGTGAAGGCTTTGAGAAAAGACTGGATTTTTAAAATTAATTTTTAAAAGTTGAGTGTGGTTGACACACTATGTTATATTACTTTTGGGTGCACAACACGGTGACACAACAAGTTTAAACATTGCACTGTGTTCAGCGCCTGTGGAGCTTCCGTCTTTCACCACACAACTCTATGACAATATCACTGACTATATTCCCTAGGCTGTGGCTTTTATTCCCATGATTCATTCACTCTTTAACTGGAGGCCACTCCCCTTCACCATTCTGCATTTCATTTGTTCATTCATTGTTTAAAAAAATCAAAACTCAAGCTATGAGGAGGCAAGATGGCAGAAGAGAAGGGGACCTCATTTCATCTGGCCCCTTGAATTTAGCTAGATAACTATCAAATCATTCTGAACACCCATGAATTCAACCTGTAAGATTGTAAGGATGTAAGAAAAGAATACTGGAACTCTTCAAGTAGAAGAGTGACCACTTTTTGAAAGGTAGGAGGTGCGGAGAAGTGAATCTGAAGGGAAATATCAGAAGATAAATGGTGGGAGGAGGGAGTCTCCCTATGCCACCTTCCAGAAAGTGATATAGCCCTATGGTCCCAAATCAGAACCCTTAGAAATCTGCTCCAGTGAGAGATATCACTGTCTGAAGGGTTCTCAGGTAGAAATGGGCAAAATTTTAGGTGGGACAGCATGGTCGCATGATTCCTGGAGTCACAGAATTAGCAGGGGTGCCTGAGCTGTTAGAGTTCCCAAGCTTTGGAGCAGAAAAACCAGGTATAGTCAGCAAGCACATGAGGGGGCTCTCATCTGGGTCTGCCATAAACTGTGAGCTGGGGCCTACTGGGAGGCTGCTCTCCACCTCAGGATCCTACAGAGGGACATGGGGACCCTCTACCATCTCCTGGGCGGGCTGGGATGGTGATGAACTTGGAAGCAAAAATTCTCACCAAGATTCTAGTCAATAGGATCCAACAGTACACTAAAAAGGTTATTCACCAAGACCAGTTGGGATTTATCCCTGGACTGCAAGGGTGGTTCAACATCGCAAATTTTTCAGTGTGATACCACATTAAATAAAGAGAGAAAAGAAAAGAAAAGAATAAAGGAAAGGAAAGGAAATGGAAAGAAAAGAAATAAAAGGAAGGACAGGAATCATATGATCCTCTCAATTGATGCAGAAAAAGCATTTGGCAAAATACAATGTCCTTTCTTGATTAAAACTCTCCAAAGGTAGGATAAAGGTAACATACCTCAATATCATAAAAGCCATCTATGAAAAGCTCACAGTGAATATAATTCACAATGGCCAAAAACAGAGACTTTTCCCCCTAAAGTCAGGAAAATGATAGGGATGCCCACACTCAACACTCTTGTTCAACATATTATAAGTTTGAGCCTCAGCAATAAAAGATACAAAAGGCATCTGAATTGGCAAAGAAGTCACACTCCCACTCTTTGAAGATGACAGGATACTTAATGTAGAAAACCAAAAAGACTCCACCCCAAAATTGTGAGGACTCACACAGCAACTCAGCAACATGGTAGGATACAAAATCAATGCACAGAAATAAGTTCCATTTCTATACACTAACAATGAGATTGAAGAAAGAGAAATTAAGGTATCAATCTCATTTACAACTGTGTCAAAAACCATAAGATACCTAGCAATAAACCTAATCTAAGAGGTAATGATCTGTACTCTAAATACTACAGTATGCTTATGGAATAAATTTAGAAAGACACAAAGAGATGGAAAAACATTTCATGCTCATGGATTGGAAGAATAAATATTGTTAAAATGTCCATGCTACCCAGAGAAACCTACACATTCAAAGCAGTCCATATAAAAATAACATCAACATTTTTCTGAGCTGGAACAAATAATCCTACAATTTGTATGGAACCAGAAAAGACCCTGAATCACCAGGGGAATGTTGAAAAAGAAAACTGAAGCTGGGGCATCATGTTGCCTGACACCATGCTGTATTACAAAACTGTGTTCACCAAGACAGCATGGTATTAGCTCAAAAACAGACACATAGATCAGTAGAACAGAATAGAGAGCCCAGAAATGGACCCTTAGCTCTATAAACTAATCTTCCACCAAGCAGAGAATACCCAGTGGAAAAAAGTCAGTATCTTCAATAAATGGTGCTGGGAAAATTGGACAGTCACATGAAGAAGAATGTGACTGGATCATTCTTTTACACCATACACAAAGACAAACTCAAAATGGATGAAAGACTTAAATGTGAGACAGGAATCCATCAAAATCCTAAAGGACAACACAGGCAGCAAATTCTATGACCTTGGCCACAGCTACTTCTTGCTAGACACATCTCTAAAGACAAGAGAAACAAAAGCTAAAATTAAGTACTGGGATTTCATCAAGAGAAAATCTTTTGCACAGCAAAGGAAATAGTCAATAAAACTAAAAGGCAACCTAAGGAATGGGAGATATTTGAAAATGACATTACAGTTAAAGAGCTAGTATCTAAAATCTATAGAGAACTTATTAAACTCAACACACACACACACACACACACACACACACACACACACACACACACGTAATCCAGTCAATCCAGTCAGGAAATGAGCAGAAGACATGAACAGACATTTATCTGAAGAAGACATACAAATGGCCAACAGACATATTTTAAAAATGTTCAACATCACTTCTTATCAGGAAAACATAAATCAAAACCACAATGAGATACCACCTTACACCAGTTAGAATGGCTAAAATTAACAAGACAGGAAACAAGAAGTGTTGGCAAGGATGTAGTGAAGGGGAATCCTCTTACACCATTTGATGGTAATGTAAGCTGGTACAGCCACTCTGGAAAACAGTATGGATATTCCCTAAGAAGCTAAAAATAGAGCTACCCTATGACCCAATAATTGCACTCCTGGGTATTTATCCCAAATATACAAACGTAGTGAAATGAAGGAGCACCTGCACCCCAATATTCATAGCTGCAATGTCCACAATAGCCAAACTGTGGAAGGAACCCAGATGTCCTTGGACAGATGAATGGATAAATAAGATGTGGTTCATATATACAATGGAATATTACTCAGTGAGCAGAAAGGATGACTACCTATCATTTACATCGATATGGATGGATGGAACTGGAAGGCACTATGCTATGTGAAAAAAGTGATTAAAGAGAAAGATAATTATCATGGTTTCACTCATGGGTGGAATATAAGAAATTGTGTAGAGGATTATAAGGGAAGGGAGGGAAAACTGAATGGGTAGAACTCAGAGGAGGAGACAAACCATGAGAGACTCTTAAATATGGGGAAGTAACTAAGTGTTTCTGAAAGGGAGTTGGGTAGGGGACTGGGACAAGTGGGTGATGAGCATTAAGGAGGGCACATGACATGATGAGCACTGGCTGTTATATGCAGCTGATAAGCATCTGAGCTAATGATGTAGTATTTTTGGCTAATTAAATTTAAATAAAAAGAAAAATAAATAAAATTTACAAAAGGAAAAATCAAGGCTCAAAAGAAACCAGTGTGTAGAGTGGAATGATCAAGTGGGAGAGCGATAAGAGGTGGTGGCTGAGAATGTTGAAGAATGGAGTGGCCTCCCTAGTACTGATGAAACTTCAAGACACAAGGAGCCCCCTCCTTCACATGGTGTACTTCACACATTATCAATTTTGTTTCTGTGGAATTATTGAATGGAAATTGTGTCCCTTCTTATTTTCATAGATTTCATAGGTAATAATCTGGAACCTGTATTTTAAGGGTCACGGATTACAGCAATGAGTTCCAGAACCCCTACCTTGATAAATGCTGATGTTACCCACACAAGGGCGCACACACACACACACACACACACACACACACACACACACATACTATGGCCTCCTGGGACCATGGCACTACCAGGCTGTTGTCAATCCCAACCACGGTAACTAGGAAAACAATGATATAAGGAAAGCTGACAACATTGCATTGTCTTTCCCCTAAAAATGTAAAACTGCATCCAAATTCCAGTAAAGTCTCCTATGAACATGTGATCGTGGGCCTCCAATTTAATATGACCATTTTGTATCCAGTATTTAAAGAAACATAAAAAAATCAGTTCCAAATTTTTGAGGAAGAAACGTGGGTAGAAATATCTAATAAGCTCAGGTGGCCCCTAAAGATGGTGAAGAGGAGTGAACGTCCTGGTTCTAGCAATACTCTAACCCCAGTTGTTGCACTTTTTAGTATTCTGATACACAGAATAATAAAACAGCAAAAGACAATTTATCCAAAAGAAAAAATAGGCATGTGTTTATGTTATGAAGACATCTTACCAATTGAACATTCCACCAGAATAACAAGAAAAGAGAAGACACCCACAATTCACAAAAAGAAATACACACAATACAACAAAAGTGAGGGATTTTAAAAGATCATTTGCTTTTCTAAATGACATAAAATGCAAAACTTCTGTAATTAGAAACTTGGGTTTTGAATTTTGGATCTAGCCACGTTTGCTATTTGAACTTCGAGCACAACCAAACTGTTCTAAATTTTAATATCCTCCCCCAAATAGTAGGGCTAGAGCTGTCCATCTGTCTTATGTGGTTGACAGATTTAGTGGATATATGGAAAGGGCTTAGCATAGTTCTTCCGTGTTGATAATGAGTGTTTATCACTGGTAATGAGATTTGGCTGAGTTTTCTCTTCTCTCCAATGTCCCTATCACTTTCCCACCTCTGGGTTCCCAGTTCCACAGCCTTGTCATCATCAGTCCCTTGTCATCTCTCCACCTACTACAGGCTGATGCCCCCAGCCAATATTCACATTTATCCAGGGAGAATAATTTTCCATATTCTGAGCTTGGGAACATTTGTGGGTCAGGCTGTGGTTTGTAAGAATAAAATAGATCAGAATAAGTAGGCACAATAAAAAATATTGGAGTACACCATACATAGGGTGTGTATCAAATCATTTTTGTGCTAAGTTCAACAGATATTTCTTTAAAATATTAAATAAATTGACTATAAATGAATGAGTTGACCCACCAATAAACACAAAGATCTCATGGCTCTGGGCTAGGCTGGGTAAGGTTTCAGGTGACCTTGAGTAAAAGCTTTCAGCTTCCATTCTCTCGGAACCTTTCCTGAAATATCTGCCAAGTTCTGAGACTTACCTGGATGGGGTCTCTGAGAAGAAAGTATCCATGTGGAGATCCAAACTCCTCCCTGAATATTTCGTGGTGGAGACCTAATTTCTGTCCCCAGACAGGACAGCAGGAAGTAGTAAAGCATGGGTCCTGCAGTCAGACTTAGGAATCCAAAAGCAAAGTCCATGTCTCCTCCAGCTCAAGCTTGAACATGCTCAGGGGCTGCAGTAGAGGAGATATTTACAGCTCCCAATGTTTGCTGTATCTGTTCCTTATCCTTGCTTATTAGGCACATTTCTCATTATTACTCCAACCCCTGAGTACACCATCCCATGGGAATATATCTGTACTGAATGAAATTCTTTCCTGTAGGTTTTCTGTTCCCAAGAGGCCAGGTAGAATTCAGGTGAATCCAATGTTTACTACTACTCCCTGAACTCTCCTGGCTTTCAGAACTCTAACAGCGAAACATTCCACAGACCTGAGTGAAAGATTTTTTTTTGTTTTTGTTTTTCTAAATCTAAGAATGAGAAAACTGCCTTGACCATATCCTTTGGGTCTTCAAACCATTGCGTGTGGTGGGAGCACAACTGATAGCTCCAAAAATTTGTTCCTCTTTCTTTGACAAGCAAGAGTGTATTCCTTTGCTATAAAACCACAGGTACAACAATCCTTGGATTCATAATTTTTTCACAAATCAATTAGGAACTTTGTATATTTAATACAAGTTAAAAGTTGACATTTAGCCTTTCACTTTTAAAATATTTGATATTATAAGAAATCTACTTAGAGTATTTAAGGCATTATGGGATGAGCTTAGAATCTTATTGGATTTCTCATTTATTTTGTGCAAAAACCATTCTATGAGGACCATAAAATGATGAGCCTCATTCCACATCTATAAAAATGTGAATTGCAATGGCTGAGTGTCTGACTCAGAATTATTACGAACTAATGTACTGTGATTAGAATGCAACAAGATAGTCCAGGGGTTCTCAGCCAGGGATGATTTTGCCTCCAGAGGACACTAAAAATTGTCTGGATAAAAATTTCCCATAGTGTGGGAAGTGCTACTACTAATTTGTCATGTCTGGGGTGGCCCAAAGAGTTTGCATTTGTAACTAGCTGCAAGTCATTGATGTGCCCTATCTTGGTGTGTAGACACATTTGGTTGTCAAGGCTGCAGTCCAGTATCAGAATTAGTTGTGTTCTTCTTCTCCCAGAATCCCCCACCCACCTCAGGTCTGACCTTAGGTGGTCAGAAAAGTTGACAGGTATCTCTTTTCCCTCAGGACAGGAAATGAACTTGTAAAGTCTTTGTTTCCTGCCCACAAATGAGAGAAATTCCATTTAAGGATTTGGTCTGAGAACTTAGTAACATTTTATAGTTCACAGGAAATTCTGTGAAACAGAGAAGGTACTCTATCCACGAGGACTATTATGACCATCTAAGTTCCACATTTCCTAAGTGCATGATGACACCAAAAAAGGTCTCTTGGGACAGGAAATGAATCCAGAATGACTCTGCATCTGGGACAGTTTTCTGTGTGGGTTGAGAATAAAGTGGGTGTCACTGAGGGTTTTAGAGAGGAGAAGGGGAGAGGGATAGGTTAGCCCAGTGATGGGTATTTAGCAGAACATGTATTGCATGGAGCACTGGGTTTTACATGCAAACAATGAATCTTGGAATACTAAATAAAAAACGAATGATGTACTGTATGTACCTTTATCATGTTATGTTAGTCACCATACATTGTATATAAATAAGCATAATAAACATAATAAAATAAACAAAAGAAATTATAAAATAAAGTACATTTATCATGATGAGCACTGAGTAATGTATAGATTTGTTGAATCACTATATTGTAAACCTGAAACTAACATAGCACTGTAAGTTAATTTCATGGAAATTAAAATAATGAAAAAGCTTTTTAGAAATACAGGGGTGCAACATTTCAAACCACCCATATTATGACTATCTAAAATATTTCTTGTTCACGCTGTGCATGTATTTGTGGAAGTATGGAATATACTGTCCACAACTGAGAGGGTTTATTCCTTGCTATGAAGGTTTGTTTCGTGTTGTCTATGTTTTACCACTGAGTTATCTTCCTATTTATACTTGGAAACACTCACTGCTACCTGCTAATACGACCCTCTATTATTACCTGAAATAATCCCATTTGCCTAACATTTGTTACAAATGCTAAGGGACGGCAAATGAACAATATCAGCATCAGCTATTTTATACCCTCTTCCTGCTGAGAAATCTTTTCAGCCTTCATGATCAGAGGATGCTTCACAAGAGAGCTGGATGTCCTGCCAGTCATGTGGTTCAAGGTCACCAGTTCTTCACAAACGTGTATATCTTTCCTTCAAACTCTCCCAGTGACCTGGAATATCTGGATTCAGGTGCAGATGTCTACCTTGTGTTTCTAAAGTTCAGCCATGATGTTGTGTGTAGCTGTGGTGCTCTTCTGTCTCAGCCAATTTATGGGCTCTTATCACTGCATTTTCATATGCAGGTATTCTCTTATTTATAGATAAAAATTGGTTTGTCATATGAATTATCCAAATTTCATTCCATTGTTTATACATCCATGCTAACATTTGGCTTTCTTTCCCATTAGAAGTGCTATCTCCCACCTCCCTTAAGTGAGAGTAAGCTACCTGTGCTCTAGATCCTACCTATAGCCATGTACCATTAGATTTTTGTCCCGCTGAATGAGTTATTGGAGTATAATTATACACAATAGCCTGTATGTGTAAAGGGTACACTTTGGTGATTTAAGGGAGCGCCACAAAAATGAAGAGTATATAGTGCAAGCTTCTATTTATGTGTAATTTAAGACTGTACATCAGTTTTAAATTCTTTGGTATTTAACTACTAAAAATATAAGCACTGGAGCATCATTTTCTTTATTTTTGAAGGTAAGGTAGGATGCTGTACATAACTTCATACTGAGACTTTTTTGAATAGATAAAATGTGTGGAACTTCCTTTTTTACCTCAAAGAAAACATTTGGCTGTAATGGTTCTGTCTTGGATATGTGTGTGTTTGCATATATTTCTTTATTTTAAATTCAATTTGCCAACATATAGTACATCATTAGTTTCAGATGTAGAGTTCAATAATTTATCACTTGCCTATAACACCCAGTACTCATCACATCACATGCCCTCTTAATGCCCATCACCCAATTACATTTCTCTTTCAAATAAGCTCACTCACATGTGTACACACAAAGACTCACTTATGACTTCATCATTATAAATATAGGCAATAGAACAGCTCATAGTTTATGTTATAGCATTGAACTCTACTGTTTTGGCAAAAGTGTCATGGAAGTCAAGGACTATGGTCCTCATGGTTTTATATATTATAAAAAAAAAACCTCGTGGTTTTATATTAACAAATTTCTTCACCTTGTTGAATGGGGAATTACAATCTTCTGGAGATAGCAGTGCTGTGTCCCATCATGAGTCAATGTTTTTGAGACCCAAGGTGTCTAGTAAAGAAAAACTCTTCACTCTCAGATTTAGAGAAACATTAACCTCTGGGATGGGATAAGGAGTGAGAAGGTTATCTCTGTGGGAGGCAGGTGAGTTCAGGGAAGAGTGATAGCTGGATTTGCCTGACTCCTAAGTTCATGTCTTGGGAATAGAAAACTATAGGAAAAATATTCTTATCTGTGTAGGCAATGTCCCATGGGGGATGATGTGCCCAGTGGTTGGAGTAATAGGAGGGAAATATGTCTAAGAAGCAGATAGGGAGCTGTAATTATCTCTTCTTTTTTTTAAAGATTTTTTTTTTATCTATTTCACAGAGGGAGAGAGAGATCACAAGTAGGCAGAGAGGCAGGCAGAGAGAGAGGGGGGAGCAGGCTCCCCGCCAAGCAGAGAGCCCAACGTGGGGCTCGATCCCAGGACTCTGGGATCATGACCTGGGCCGAAGGCAGAGGCTTAACCCACTGAGCCACCCAGGCGCCCCTACTTATCTCTTCTGCTGTTGTCCCTCAACATGTGCAACCTTGAGCCGAGTGGGGCAAAGATATTTCTCCTGGAGACTTAAGTCTGGCTGGGAGACTCTTGCTGTATTGTTTGAGAACAGAGCTTAAACCTCCACCATCAACCACTGAGGAAGGAATTCAGACGTCCACATCATAAGAACTCCACGCAGGCGAGTCTAAAAAGCCAGCAGGTACTGCAGGAAAGGACCAGAGAGAATAGAAGGGCAAGAAATTTACATGAAACTTCTTGACAGTCAACCCAGTCTAGCCCTGCACCAAGACATCACTGTGGTTGTTGGCTTGCTTGATTAACTACAATTAATACTTATGATCTTACAAAGAAAAGTGAACACTGAAATCAGCCATTCAGGGGAGATTGATGAGGATTAATTACTGCTGATGGAAGAATGGTGATGGATGGCATAAAATGGTCCCAATAAGAGTAGAACACGAGTCCAAGAATCTTTGTAATTAAGGGGAATAGAGATAAAGGGTATTAGCTATGAGGGATATGCAGTCAAGTGAGGGCATTCCTTTAACTTTCTTAAGCCAGGGATAATTTGAGTATATTCCCATATTGATGAGAAAGATCCAGACCAAAGTGTCCTTTTTCACTTCACAGTGTCCTTTTTCATGCTTGGCATTCCAATCAATTAAAAAAAATTAGGTGTGGGGTGCCTGGTTTGCTCAGCCATTAAGCATCTGCCTTTGGCTCAGGTCATGATGCCCCATATCTCTGCAGGAAGCCTGCTTCTCCATCTCTTACTCCTCTCCTTCTATTCCATCTCTCAATGTGTCTCTCTGTCAAATAAATAAGGTCTTTTTTTTAAATTTTTGATTTATTTTCAGCGTAACAGTGTTCATTGTTTTTTCACCACACCCAGTGCTCCATGCAATCTGTGCCCTCCCTAATACCGACCACCTGGTTTCCACAACCTCCCACCCCCCATGCCTTCAAAACCCTCAGGTTGTTTTTCAGAGTCCATAGTCTCTCATGGTTCACCTCCCCTTCCAATTTCCCTCAACTCCCTTCTCCTCTCCATCTACCCTTGTCCTCCATATTATTTGTTATGCTCCACAAATAAGTGAAACCATATGATACTTGACTCTCTCTGCTTGACTTATTTCACTCAGCATAATCTCTTCCAGTCCCGTCCATGTTGCTACAAAAGTTGGGTATTCGTCTTTTCTGATGGAGGCATCATACTCCATAGTGTATATGGACCACATCTTCCTTATCCATTCATCCGTTGAAGGGCATCTTGGTTCTTTCCACAGTTTGGCAACCGTGGCCATTGCTGCTATAAACATTGGGGTACAGATGGCCCTTCTTTTCACTCCATCTGTATCTTTGGGGTAAATGCCCAGTAGTGCAATTGCAGGGTCATAGGGAAGCTCTATTTTTAATTTCTTGAGGAATCTCCACACTGTTCTCCAAAGTGGCTGCAACAACTTGCATTCCCCCCAACAGTGGAAGAGGGTTCCCCTTTCTCCACATCCTCTCCAACACACATTGTTTCCTGTCTTGCTAATTTTGGCCATTCTAACTGGTGTAAGGTGGTATCTCAATGTGGTTTTAATTTGAATGTCCCTGATGGCTAGTGATGATGAACATTTTTTCCTGTGTCTGATAGCCATTTGTATGTCTTCATTGGAGAAGTGTCTGTTCATATCTTCTGCCCATTTTTTAATATGATTGTCTGTTTTGTGTGTGTTGAGTTTGAGGAGTTCTTTATAGATCCTGGATATCGGCCTTTTGTCTGTACTGTCATTTCCAAATATCTCCTCCCATTCTGTGGGTTGCCTCTTTGTTTTGTTGACTGTTTCTTTTGCTCTGCAGAAGCCTTTGATCTTGATGAAGTCCCAAAAGTTCATTTTCGCTTTTGTTTCCTTTGCCTTTGGAGAATATCTAGAAAGAAGTTGCTGTGGCTGATATCAAAGAGGTTACTGCCTATGTTCTCCTCGAGGATTCTGATGGATTCCTGTCTCAAGTTGAGGTCTGTTATCCATTTCGAGTTTATCTTTGTGTACGGTGTAAGAGAATGGTCGAGTTTCATTCTTCTACATAGAGCTGTCCAGTTTTCCCAGCACCATTTATTGAAGAGACTGTCTTTTTTCCACTGGATATTTTTTCCTGTTTTGTCGAAGATGATTTGACCATAGAGTTGAGGGTCCATATCTGGGCTCTCCACTCTGTTCCACTGGTCTATGTGTCTGTTTTTATGCCAGTACCATGCTGTCTTGGTGATCACAGCTTTGTAGTAAAGCTTGAAATCAGGTAACGTGATGCCGCCAGTTTTATTTTTGTTTTTCAACATTTCCTTAGCGATTCAGGGTCTCTTCTTATTCCATACAAATTTTAGGATTATTTGCTCCAGCTCTTTGAAAAATACCGGTGGAATTTTGATCGGAATGGCATTAAAAGTATAGATTGCTCTAGGCAGCATAGACATTTTAACAATGTTTATTCTTCCGATCCAAGAGCATGGAATGGTCTTCCATCTTTTTGTGTCTTCTTCAATTTCTTTCATGAGTGTTCTGTAGTTCCTCGAGTACAGATCCTTAACCTCTTTGGTTAGGTTTATTCCAAGGTATCTTATGGTTCTTGGTGCTATAGTAAATGGAATCGATTCTCTAATTTGCCTTTCTGTATTTTCATTGTTAGTGTATAAGAAAGCCACTGATTTCTGTACATTGACTTTGTATCCTGCCACGTTACTGAATTGCTGTATGAGTTCTAGAAGTTTGGGGGTGGAGTCTTTCGGGTTTTCCATATAAAGAATCATGTCATCTGCGAAGAGAGAGAGTTTGACTTCTTCCTTGCCAATTTGGATACCTTTTATTTCTCTTTGTTGTCTGATTGCTGTTGCTAGGACTTCTAATACTATGTTGAACAAGAGTCTTTTTTAAAAAAATAATAGGTGCGGGATCCTGGGTGGCTTGGTGGGTTAAGGCTTTGTGTTCAGCAGGGAGCCTGCTTCCCCTTCTCTCTCTCTGTCTGCCTCTCTGCCTACTTGTGATCTCTTTCTGTCAAATAAATAAATAAGATCTTTTAAAAATTTTTTAAAAAATAGGTGAAGGGGATATACTAAAAAAAGCTTTACATTCCAATTATTTCCTTACTGGTAAGGGTGAATATTTTTTGTGGGTTTCTTAGACATTTGCTTTTCCTAATGCAAATTGTTGGTGCCAGTTCTATGCTTTTGTTTGTGGGGGTTGGAGTGTTTATATTCCTGTTTTTTGTTCCATTTTTCCAAACATAGAGTTGGAGTTTTTCCATCAACTTTGCTGTCAGACCCTCAGTTCCTTTATGTTGTATAGATGTGTTAGAGGGTAGTAAGAAAGTTAATACGTTTTGTGTGCTCAAACCTATCATTCAGTCATATTATCCTCCCCCTTCTTGCTTAAAGTGTAGAAAGTTCATCTGCATCGTTTGAATTAATAAATGACATTTTATACATATTTCCAATCTGTCTTCACCTTTCTGTTATTCCTTATTCTACTTTTTGTGATTATATGTATTTCTCAAAGTCACGTCACCTGCAGCCATCATATGGAAGTATTTTTCTTTACTGTTTGAATAACATTTGCCTTTCCTTCCTAAAGAAATCCGAATTAATATATCTCTATATGAGATGAAAGCCTAACTTCTGATAATGTTTCCTATGCACTTTTTTGGTTATATTCTTTTATTTCCAATGTGTATGGTTTTTTTTTTTTTTAAAGATTTAATTATTATTTTTGGGAGAGAGAGGGGGAGAGAGAGGGAGAGTGAGAGAGCACAAGCTTGCAGGGGGGAGCAGAGGGAGCAGAAGACTCCCTGCTGAGCAGAAATCCAATGCTGGACTCAATCCCAGGACCCTGGGATCATGACCTGAGCTAAGAAAGACACTTAACTGATGGAACCACCCAGACACCCCAATTTTGATGTTGTTTTTTTTTAAGTAATCTCTACCCCAATGTGAGATTCAAACTCACAACACCAGGATCAAGAGTTGCACACTCTACCAACTGAGCCAGTCAAGCTCCTCTGTTCCCAGGTCTTAACACTTTAATTCTTGAATTAGTGACTCACCTTGATGTCATTACATTAATGCTATTTAAACTTCTATAAAGTTAGTTTTAGGTTGTCATTGTGTTTCACACAGTTGCTTGAGATAACTCCATGCCTAACCTATTCCTACTTTTACTGCTATCCTTTGTTGCATAAGCCCTTAGCTTCTTTTAAAACTTATGTTTCTATATTATGCACACACAATTATTCATACACTTTTATACAATTCAAGAATAAAATCCTATGCTTAATGTAAATAGTCTTTATACTCTGGTGCAATCTTTTTTTTTTTTTTTTAATAGCTTGTGTCACTCAATAGCGCTTTATAGTATTGTCTGTCAACCAGTCAATTGTCAAGCAGTATAATGCAAATTCATTATTTCAGTGGTTGCATAATATTTCAAGGTGTGACTGTGTCATTTACACTTTAAGGATTTTTCATATTCTTTTTCATTAAACTGTTTTGTTATCAATTATATAAAAAGTATTTTGAGATTGAGTTAAAATGCTGGTTCTCCACCAGGGGTAATTTTGTCCTCCAGGGGACACTGAGCAATGTCCAGAGACATTTTAGGCTGTCATATTGTAGTAGTGTCACTAGAGGTCAGCGATGCTCTAAACACCCTACAATACCCAAGACAAACCCCAGCACGGGGGATGATCTGGGCTGGATTGTCAATAATGCTGAGATGAGAAACCCTGAGGAAATAGTGCATACCTATATTTTTAATACTTATAGCTGTTTTCCAATTCTTTTCCCCAAACGTTATAGCAGGTTGCATTTATTTATTTTTCCTTTTTTAATTTTAAATTTAATTAGCCAAGGTATAGTACTGATGTAATGTTCAATGATTCATCAGTTCAGTATAACACCCTGTGCTCACCACATCACACACACTCCTTAATGCCCATAACCCAGTTAATTACTCCATTCCCCCCCCACCTCCGTTTCCACAACCCTTAGTTTGTTTCCAAGAGTCAAGAGTCTCATATGGTTTGTCCCCTTCTGTGATTTCTTCCCACTTGGGTTCCCCCCAACCCTTAATGTCTTCTGAACTATTCTTTATGTTCCACATATGAGTGAAACCATATGATAACTGTGTTTCTCACTTACCATAATACCCTCCCATTCCATCCAGGCCTATGCAATTCATATTTCTGCAATGAAAATTAGAGTGCATCTTAACTACTTGTTTAAAAATTCCAGTCCTAATCGATGGGACAACCCTTTAAATTTTCCACAAGCTGTTGGGTGTGGAAGAGATTTCTTAATTCTTAAGAGATTTTCTTAATGATTAGTGAGTTTGAGGAAAATTCATACATTTAAGTCATTTTGATTTGCCCATTATTATAATATGCTCATATATTATATGCTTATTTTCTATAGCTGTCACATTTCAAATGATTTTTACAGATTATTGTTATTTTTCTCTCTCTGATTTTATCGTATTTTCTGAGAGATTGTGTTCTTATAGGGAGGAGCAGAAGAAGAGGGAGAGAAAGAATCTTAAGCAGGTTCCACGCCCAGCACTGGGGCTCGATCTCATGACCCTGATATCATGACCTGAGCCAAAATAGACATTTCGCCAACTGATCCATGCAGGCACCCCTATAGATTATTGTGTCTCTGTTGAATCCTATGGAGGTATTATGGTCATAGGATGTTTAAATTCGATTACTTAATGAATAACTCTTCCTTCTAGGTTTCTTGCCTTAATTAAGATTGTTCTGCCTGTAGAGTCTGTCTTTTGGTCTTTCATTTTTAATTTTGGGTTTTTTTTTTTGTAATTTTAAGGAGTTTGGGTTTTTTAATATTTTGTAAAATTTATTTTGTAATTTCTATATAATTGACATGTGGTGTTCTATTAGCTTCTGGTTTACAATATAGTGAGTCAACAATTAAATACATTACTCAGTGTTCATCATAAGTGTATTCTTAATCCCCTTCACTTAGCCCCTCTGCCTACCCACCTCCCCTCTGATAACCAGCAGTTTGTTCTCTATAGTTAAGAGTCTTTTTGTTTGCTTGCTTTTTTTTCTTTGTTCATTTATTTTGTTTCTTAAACTCCAAATATGAGAAAAATCATATGTTATTTGTCTTTCTCTGACTGAATTATTTCACTTAACACTATACACTCTAATTCATCCATGTTGTTGCACATGGCAAGATCTCTTTAGTACCTCCTAATACCCTTTATCTAATCCACCACCACCTACCCTTTGTCAACTACCAGTTTTTTCTCTGTATTCATGTTTGTTTTTTTATTTGTTGTATTTTAGATTACACATATATGTGAGATCATATGGTATTTGTCTGTGTTTGATTTATTTCACTTAGCACTATACCCTCTAGATCCGTCCATGTCCTTGCAGATGGCAAGATCTCATTCCTTTTTTTGGCAGAGAAATATTCCAATGCATGTATCTATATTTATATTCATATCCAACTCTATATACCACCTCTTCTTTATTTCTTCATCTATCAATGGAAATTTGGGCTGCTTCCACATCTAGGCTATTATAAACAATGGTGCAATAAACAAGGGGTGCACACATATTTTTGAATTAGTGTTTTTGTCTTCTTTGTGTAAGTACCCAGTAGTGGAATTACTTGATAATGTGGTTTGTCTATTTTGAATTTTTGGAGGAATCTGTACTGTTTCCCAATGGCTACACCAGTTTGCATTCCCAAAAGCAGTGAACAAGAGTTCCCTCTTCTCCACATCTTCACCAACACTTGTTCTTTCTTGTCTTTTTTATACTAGCCATTCTGACTAGTGTGAGGTGATAGTCTTATTCATCTGAAAGTTATATAAATGGAATTATTTCATTTTCTTCTCAGATTGTTCACTGTTTGTATGTAGAAATGCAGCTGATTTTTGAGGGTTGACTTTCTATCCAGCTATTTTCCTGGAATAATTTACTAGTTCTATTTTTGTTTTTGTGGCTTCATTAGGATTATCTACACATAAGATCACACCATTTGTGGATATAAATTTATTTCTTCTTTTCCAGTATGGATGCCCTTATTTCTTTTTCTTTCTTTAATTGCTCTGGCTAGAACTTCCAGTGTAATGTTGAGTAGAAATCAGGAAAGCAGGCATCCTTGCCTTTTCCTGATGGTACAGCAAAACTGTTCCCTGTTTTCCCAGAGAGTACAGTGTTTGTTGTGTGTTTTTCATAAATGGCCTCCTGTTGAGATAGTTCCTTTCTGTTCCTAGTTTTTAGTGCTTTTATCATGTTCAATACAAAAATATAAACAATATTTTCTTGAGTGCAGAATATAAACAATAATGCACCTGTCAGTTAGATTGCATGATAATGTCATGCTTTTTCTCTTATTTTGATCACATCGATGACATGGAACTGGAGAATGATACACAAATTTCAGAATTTCTTCTTCTGGGATTTTCTGAGGAACCAGAATTGCAGCCCATCCTCTTTGGGCTATTCCTGTCCATGTACCTGGTCACCATACTTGGAAACCTGCTCATCATCCTGGCCATCAGCTCTGACTCCCACCTCCACACCCCCATGTACTTCTTTCTGGCCAACCTGTCCTTCGTAGACATCTGTATCACATCTACCACCATCCCCAAGATGCTGGTGAATATACAAACACAAAGAAAAGTCGTAACTTATGAAAGCTGCATCATACAGATCTACTTTTTCTTACTTTTTATAGGTTTGGACAACTTCCTCCTGACTGTGATGGTTTATGACCACTTTGTGGCCATCTGTCACCCCCTGCAATACATGGTCATCATGAACCCTCTGCTCTGTGGACTGCTAGTTCTGGTGTCCTGGGTCATGTGTGCCCTGCATTCTTTGTTACAAACATTAATGGTGTTGCGGCTGTCCTTTTGTACAAATGTGGAAATCCCCCACTTTTTCTGTGAAATTAATCAAATGATCCAACTTGCTTGTTCTGATACCTTTCCTAATAACATGGTGATATATTTTGCAGCTATGCTTCTGGGTGGTGCTCCTCTGGCTGGGGTCCTTTACTCTTATTCTAAGATCATTTCCTCCATATGTAGAATCTCATCAGCCGAGGGCAAGTACAAAGCATTTTCTACCTGTGCATCTCACCTGTCAGTTGTCTCCTTATTTTATTGTACAAGCTTAGGAGTTTACCTTAGCTCTCCTGCTACCCAGAGCTTCCATGCGAGTGCAGTGGCCTCAGTGATATATGCGTTGGTCACCCCATTGCTGAACCCCTTCATCTACAGCCTGAGGAACAAGGATATAAAGGGGGCTGTAAATATATTTTTTAGAGGGAAGCCATAAAAGGGCCATTTTTCAACAAGTACCTGTGATTTCAGACTTAAAGGCAACAGAAAGAAATTGTGATTCTTTGACTGAAGCGTGAAGGAACTTAATCACACTATTTATATCCTGGAGTTTCAATTTTCTAAAGTTCAGCTATGTTATTGCTTTTAAATAAGTCCTTTTGTTTAACTTTCTGTGCCTTCTGAGAGTCAACAGTTCTTCCTCTTCTCCTTTTTAAAAACTTTCAAAGTTAAACCCAACCTTGAATCAGAAACAATTTGGAGATTCCCATTTGCCTCATATAGTGATGAACAGTATATAACGATTATCCTATAGTTACTAACTGATTATCACTATACTAAATATAGTGATTGTTTTATTAAATAAACTACATTTGGCCACTGAGGCCAAAATATGTAATTTTACTTTGGAGGAAATTCTGAGATCACGGATTTTCACTCTGTGTCTGCTATCCATTTCCAAGTTACTATTTTAAGTGTTCTTCTTGATGATATAGACGTTAATTTCCTAGTTTGTTTTGTAGGTAGTCATGGGGCTTTATGATCCCCATTAAGATCCTGTTCTCATATCACCTCAGCATCCACATTATCCCTGGTACAGAATAGTAAAATGAAAATTGTTTATAAAAACACCCTCCAAGTATAATCTACAGAAAGATAAATTTGCGTAAACCAAATGACTTAATATGGACTCAGTATCAGAGAAGAACAAAAGTATGATGAAGTAAAAAATTCAATAATACAATATTTTATTGTGGAAAATGTGTTTTTGATTATGTATATCTACTCACTAAAATGTGGGATATTTGGTGTCTATGTATAAAGGGTCTTATTAATTTGAATGGAAAATTTAGTGGCATATTTTTTGTTGTTTAATTGGATGATTTTGTTGTTTCTATTTGAAAATTTCAATCTCTGCCTACAAATAATAACTTTCCGTTGCTTGAAACTTAATATACTCCCCTTCCAAAATGTTGTCATAAACACTACTCCTTTCAAATATCAGAACAAATGTCAAAAATAAGAAGCAGTAGATTATTCTTAATATTCTCAGTTCTGTTTCTATTGATTATTGTATCAGTCACCTATTGCTGCATAACAAGCCATGCCAAAAGGAAACAATATAAGATGATGTGTTTTTTTTTCTTTTTTTTTTAATTGCATTGGAGTCTATGATGGGGAAGTCTTCTGGTCTCTGCTGTCTCCTCATGAGATTGCTGTCAACTGTGGATCTAACTGAAAGTGCTCTGCTAATCCTGGCTGTGTTCTCACATTTGGGATGTGTGTGGTGTTTTGTTTTGTTTTGTTGACAAAGACAGAGTGCAGAGAAAGCTACATCATGAGAGAAGGGTCCGGGGAGAGGGGTAAGGGATATGAAAAGCAGGCTCCCCGCTGAGCAGGGAGGGAGATGTGGGGTTTGATAGTAGGACTCTGGGATCATGATCTGAGGCCAAGTCAGATTGTTAACCCACTGAGCCACCCAGGTGCCCTGTCTCTAGGATTTATCCATTTCTTCTAGGTTGTCCAATATGTCGTAATGAAATTGTTCATAGTGGTTTCCTATGATTATTTGTATTTCTATTGTATTCATTGTAATATATCATCTTTCGCTGATTATTTTATTTATTTACGTCTTCTCTACTGTCCCCCAGCTTTTGTGCTGTAACTAAATGTTTGTCAATTTTGCAAAACTTCTCAGATTATTGACTCTTGCATTTGTTAATGTTTTCTATTGGTTTCCTGGTCTATATATCATTTCTGTATGCTCTAATATTTGATATTTCCTTTCTTCTGCTGCTTTGGACTTAATTTTTTTTCTTGTTTTTGTAGGTCATTGAATCTTAAAATTAAGTTATTCATTTAAGGCTTTTTTAAATTTTATTCTTCTTAATGTTGACATTAATTGCTATAAACTTCCCTCTTAGAGCTGCTTTTGCAACATCCCATAAGTTTTGATAGACTGTGTTTCCATTTCCATTTGGTTCAGGATTTTTAAATTTCCTTTCTTGTTTCTTCTTTCACACAACAGCTGTTCATGGCTAGCATGGTTTAATTCCCACATATTTGTGAATATCTCTGCTCTCTGTGCCATTACTTTCATTGCAGGATTATTCACAATAGCCAAGATATGGAAATGGCCCAGTATCCGTTGACAGATGAATTAATGATGATGGCATAACTATACAATGGAATACAGCAATAAAAAATGAAGACATCTTTTCCTTTGCTAAAACATATGGATCCTGAAGGCATTATACTAAGTGAAATAGAGAGACAGAAAAAGTGAAATACTGTATGATCTCACTTTTTTTAAAATTTCTTTTCAGCATAACAGAATTCATTGTTTTTGCACCACACCCAGTGCTCCTAGCAATCCGTGCCCTCCATAATACCCACCACCTGGCTCCCCCAACCTCCCAACCCCACCCTTTCAAAACCCTCACATTGTTTTTCAGAGTCCATAGTCTCTCATGGTTCACCTCCCCTTCCAATTTCCCTCAACTCCCTTCTCCTTTCCATCTCCCCATGTCCTCCATGTTATTTGTTATGCTCCACAAATCAGTGAAACCATATGATACTTGACTCTCTCTGCTTGACTTATTTCACTCAGCATAATCTCTTCCAGTCCCGTCCATGTTGATACAAATGTTGGATATTCATCCTTTCTGATGGAGGCATCATACTCCATAGTGTATATGGACCACATCTTCCTTATCCATTCATCCATTGAAGGGCATCTTGGTTCTTTCCACAGTTTGGCGACCGTGGCCATTGCTGCTATAAACATTGGGGTACAGATGGCCCTTGTTTTTACTACATCTGTATCTTTGTGGTAAATACCCAGTAGTGCAATTGCAGGGGCATAGGGAAGCTCTATTTTTAATTTCTTATTTATTTATTTATTTATTTGACAGATAGAGATCACAAGTAGGCAGAGAGGCAGGCAGATAGAGAGGAGGAAGCAGGCTCCCTGGTGAGCAGAGAGCCCAATGTGGAGCTCAATCCCAGGACCCTGGGATCATGACCTGGGCCGAAGGCAGAGGCTTTAACCCACTGAGCCACCCAGGCGCCCCTCTATTTTTAATTTCTGAAGAACAGAGTTGAGAGCCCAGATATGGACCCTCAACTCTATGGTCAAATAATCTTTGACAAAACAGGAAAAAATATCGAATGGAAAAAAGACAGTCTCTTCAATAAATGGTGCTGGAAAAACTGGACAGCTATATGTAGAAGAATGAAACTCGACCATTCTCTTACACCATACACAAAGATAAACTCGAAATGGATAAAAGACCTCAAAAACTGGCGGTATCACGTTACCCGATTTCAAGCTTTACTGCAAAGCTGTGATCACCAAGACAGCATGGTACTGGCATAAAAACAGACACATAGACCAGTGGAACAGAGTAGAGAGCCCAGATATGGACCCTCAACTCTATGGTCAAATCATCTTAGACAAAACAGGAAAAAATATCCAGTGGAAAAAAGACAGTCTCTTCAATAAATGGTGCTGGGAAAACTGGACAGCTATATGTAGAAGAATGAAACTCGACCATTCTCTTACACCATAAGATAAACTCGAAAGATAAAAAGATAAACTCAAAATGGATAAAAGACCTCAACGTGAGACAGGAATCCATCAGAATCCTAGAGGAGAACATAGGCAGTAACCTCTTCGATATCAGCCACAGCAACTTCTTTTAAGATATGTCTCCAAAGGCAAAGGAAACAAAAGCGAAAATGAACTTTTGGGACTTCATCAAGATCAAAAGCTTCTGCACAGCAAAGGAAACAGTCAACAAAACAAAGAGGCAAACCACAGAATGGCAGAACATATTTGCAAATGACAGTACAGACAAAAGGCTGATACCCAGGATCTATAAAGAACTTCTCAAACTCAACACACACAAAACAAATAATCATATCAAAAAATGGGCAGAAGATATGAACAGACAGTTCTCCAATGAAGACATACAAATGGCTAACTGACACATCAAAAAATGTTCATCATCACTAGCCATCAGGGAGATTCAAATTAAAACCACATTGAGATATCTCCTTACACCAGTTAGAGTGGCCAAAATAGCAAGACAGAAAACAACATGTATTGGAGAGGATGTGGAGAAAGGGAAACCCTCTTCCACTGTTGGTGGGAATGCATGTTGATGCAGCCACTTTGGAGAACAGTGTGGAGATTCCTTAAGAAATTAAAAATAGAGCTTCTGTATCATCTCACTTTTATGTTAAATACAAAAATCTGAGCTCACGGAAACAGAGAGTAGGTTGATATTTCCTGGTGGCTGAGGTATAGGGAAATGAGAAGATGCTGGTGAAAGCCTACAAACGTGTAAACCTTCAGTTATAAGATAAATGAGTTCTTGGAACTTAATGTACAACATGGTCATTATGGTTAAATATATTGGGATATACACTTGCATGTTGCTAACAGAGTAAACAGTAAATGTTCTTACAACAAAAAGAAATGATAACTATGTGAAGGGATGGATGTAGTCACTGAACTGTCCTGGTGATCACTTCATAATATACATGTACATGAAATTACCAATCACTATTTTATTTATCAGTTACATTTCAATAAAGATGGAAAACTGAAGAAAAATATTCCTATGTCTCTGTCTTCTATTTGCATTTCAAATACCATCTCCTTCCAGCAGAACTCTCTCCATATAAAAATAAAAAATAACACCAGGAAGAAAACCATTTTGAATATTTCCATGGGAAGGTCAGTCAAAAGGAAAACAGTACCTATAATAAGGATGCCATGACGATGGCAAGAGTGATACAACAGTTCTTAGCCCCATCAATCAGTGAGTCAGATACAAGGTCCCCGGTCTCTATGAGGCATCTGGAGAGAAAAACTGTTATTTCTTTGATATTTTCATTTTTTAAAAATTTCTGTTCAGTTAGCCACCATATAGTACAACGTTAGTTTTTGTCATAGTGTTCAACAATTAATCCGTTGCATATAACAACCTGTGCACATCACAACACGTGCCCTCCTTAATACCCAGTCAATTGCCCATTCCCCCACAACCCTCCCTTATGAAACTCTCAGTTTGTTTCCTGGAGTCCTTAGTCCCTCATGGTTTGACTTCCTCTCTGATTTCTCCCCCTTCAGTTTTCCCTCCCTTCCCCTATGGTCCTCCATGTTATTCCTTATGTTCCACATATGAGTGAAACTATGTGATAATTGTCTTTCTCTCCTTGACTTATTTCATTTAGCATAATCCCCTGCAGTGCCATCCATGCTGATACAAGTGGTGGGTCTTCATTCTTTCTGATAGCTGAGTAATATCCCATTGTATATATATAACACATCTTCTCCTTCTTCTCCTTCTCCCTTCTCCTTCTTCTCCTTCTCCCTTCTCCTTCTCCTCCCCCCCCTTCCCCTCCTCCTCCTCCTCCTTCTTCTTTTCATTTCAGGAGAATGTGTAGCAGATTTTAATAAAGTAAATTCCTGCCTGAAGACCTTGATTTTAGTTTTCTAAATAGCTGGCTCTTTTCTTTTCTTTTTAAATTTAATTTTATTTTCTTAGTGTTTCAAGATTCATCGTGTACACATCTTCTTTATCCATTCATATGTTGAAGGGTATCGTGGCTCCTTCCACAGTTTGGCTATTGTGGACAAGGCTTCTATGAACATTAGGGTGCATGTGCCCCTTCTTTTCACCACTTCTCTATCTTTGGGGTAAATACCTCATAGTGCAATTGCTCAGTCATAGTGTAGCTCTATTTTTAACTTTTTGAGGAACATCCATATTGTTTTCCAAAGTGGCTGTACCAGCTTACATTCCCACCAACAGTGTGGGATAGGGTTCCCCTTTCTCCACATGCTACCCAATATTTGTTGATTCCCTCACTGTTCATTTTTGCCACCCTAACTGTTGTAAGGTGGTATCTCATTGTGGCTTTGATTTTAATTTCCCTGATGGCTAACACTATTGAACATTTTTACATGTGTCTGTTAGGCATCTGCATGTCTTCTTTGGAGAAGTATATGTTCATGTGTTCTGACCATTTTTTGACTTATTTGTTTTTTGGGTGTTGAGTTTGAGAAGTTCTTTATAGATCTTGGATACCAGCTCTTTATCTGTAATGTCATTTGCAAGTATCTTCTCCCATTCTGTGGGTTGCCTCTTGGTTTTGTTGACTGTTTCCTTTGTTATGCAGAAGCTTCTAGACTTGATGAAGTCCCAGAAGTTCATTTTGTTTTTGTTTCCCTTGCCTTTGGATATGTGTCTTGCAAGAAGTTAAAGTGGTATCAAGAGGTCACTGCCTATATTCTCCTCTAGGATTTTGATGGATTCTGTCTCACACTGAAGTCTATCATCCATTTTGAATTTATCTTTATGTATGGTGTAAGATAATGGTCTAGTTTTATTCTTCTGTGTGTAGGGTTTCCCTGGCACCATTTACTGAAGAAACTGTTCCCCTCCCCCATTGGATATTTTTTCCCTGGTTTTTCAAAGATTAGTTGACTGTAGAGTTGAAGGTCCATTTCTGGAGTCTCTATTCTGTTCCAGTGATCTCTGTGGATCTATGTGTCTGTTTTTCTTTCAATACCACACTGTCCTTGTGATCACAGCTTTGTAATATAGCTTGAAGTCACACAACATGATGTCCTCAGGTTTATATTTCTTTTTCAACATCCCCTTGGTGATATGGTGTCTTTTCTGGTTCTATACAAATTTTAAGATTGTTTGTTCCAACTATGAAAAATGCCAATGGTATTTTAACAAGGATAGCATTGAAAGTGTTTAATGCTCTGGGCAGCATAGACATTTTAACAATGTTTATTCTTCTAATCCATGGGCATGGAATGTTTTTCCATCTCTTTTTGTTTTCCTCAAGTTCTGTCATAAGTATTCTACAGTTTCTAGAGTATAAATCTTTTACTTTTTTGGCTAGGTTTATTCCTAGGTATCTTATGGTGTTTAGTGTTATTGTAAATGGAATGGATTCCTTACTTTATTTTTCTACAGTGAACATTGGTAGAGAATAGAAGTGCATTGATTTTGTATCCTGCCAAATTGCTGAATTGCTGTATGAGCTCTAGTAGTTTGGGAGTGGAGACTTTTGGGATTTCCATGTAAAATATCAGGTCATCTGAAGAGAGAGAGTTTGACTTCTTATTTGCCAATTTGAATGCCTTTTATTTCTTTTTGTTGTTTGATTGCTGAGGCTACAGCTTCTAATACTATATTGAATAATAATGGTGAGAATGGGCACTCCTGTTGTGCTTCTGACCTTAAGGGAAAAGCTCTCAGATTTTGCCCATTGAGAATGATATTTGCTGTGGGCTTCTCATAGATGGCTTTTATGATATTGAGTTATATTCCCTCTATCCCTACACTCTGAAAAGTTTGAATCAGGAAAGTATACTGTATTTTGTCAACTGCTTTTTCACAAAATTGAAAGCATCATATTTTTTTTAAATTTTCTTTTATTAATGTGATCTACCGCATTGATTGATTTGTGAATGTTGAACCACCCTTGCATCCCAGGAATAAATCTCACCTGGTTGTAACGGATAATACTTTCAATGTACTGTTGGATCCTATTGGCTATGATTCTGTTGAGTATGTTGGCATCCATGTTCATCAAGGATATTAGTCTGTAATTCTCCTTTATGATGCTTTTATTTTTTTTCCTCGTTTAAGATTCAGAGTAATGCTGGCCTCATAAAATGAGTTTGGAAGATTTCCTTCTTTTTCTATTTTTTGAAACAGCTTCAGTTAGAGAGGCTATTATTTCTTCTTTAAATGTTTGGTAGAATTCCCCTGGAAGCCATCTGACCCTGGCCTTTGTTTTGGGGGAGGTTTTTGTTGTTGTTGTTGTTGTTTTCATTGTTTTGTTTTGTTTTTTATTACTGCTTCATTTCTTTACTGGTTATTAGTCTATTCAGATTGTCTATGTCATCCTATTTCAGTCTTGGTAGTTTATATGTTTCCAGGAAGGCATCCATTTCTTCCATGTTTCTTAATTTGTTGGCACATAGTGGCTGGTAATGATTTCAAGTAATTATTTCTATTTCCTTTTCGTTAGTCATGATCCCTTGCCTTTCATTCATGATTTTTTTTATAATTGGATCCTTTTTCTTTTCTTTTGGATAAGTCCGGCCAGTGGTTTATCAATCTTATTAATTCTTTCAAAGTAATAGCTTCTAGTTTTGTTGATCTGTTCTACTGTTTTTTCTGATTTCTATTTCATTGATCCCTGTTATAATCTTTATTATTTCTCTTCTACTTCTTGTTTGAAATTTTACATGCTGTTGCACTACTGGTTATTTACCCCAAGGATACAGATATAGTGAAATGAATGGTCATATGTTCCCCAATGTTCATAGCAGCAACATCTACAATAACCAAACCATGGAAAGAGCTGAGATGCCCTTCAACAGAGGAATGGATAAAAAAAAATATGGTCCATATATACAATGGAATATTAGTCAGCCATCAGAAAGGATGAATACCTAGTTTTTGTATCAGCATGGATGGGACTGGAGGAGATTTTGCTAAGTGAAATAAGTCAAACAGAGAAAGTCAATTACCTTATGGTTTCACTTACTTGTGGAACATAAGGAATAAAATGGAGGACATTAGGAGAAGGAAGAGAAAAATGAAGGGGGAGGAATCAGAGAGGGAGATGAACCATGAGAGACTATGGACTCTGGGAAACAAATTGAAGTTTAGCAGGGAAGGGTAGGGGTGGGTGAACATGGTGATGGGTATTAAGGGGGACATATATTGCATGGAGCACTGGGTGTTATGTGCAAGCGATGAATCATGGAACACTATGTCAAAAACTAATAATGTATTGTATGGTGACTAATGTAACATGATAAAAAAATAAAAATAAACACTGTGGTGATAAAAAAATTGGAAAGAAAAAAAACGTTATGATCTGATAACATTCAGAGAATAATCTCAACCTTTTGCTATCAATTGAGACCTGATTTGTGACCCAGTATGTGCTCTATTCTAGAGAAAATTCTGTCTGCATTCGAGATGAATGAGTATTTTGTTGTTTTAGGGTAGAATGTTCTGTATATATATATCGATGGTGTACATCTGGTCCAATGTGTCATTTAAAGCTCTTGTTTCTTTGTTGATTTTCCTTTTAGATGCTCATTGCTGAGAGTGGATTGTTAATGTCTCCTACTATTAATGTATTATTATCAATATGATTCTTTATTTTGGCTAACAATTGGCTTATATAGCTGGCTGCTCCCATGTTGGGGGCATAGATATTTGCTATTGTTAGATTTTCTTGTGGATAGATCCTTTAATGTTTCTTGCAGGGCTGGCTTGGTGGTCACGTATTTCTTCAGTTTCTGCATGTCCTGGAAGCTCTTTGTCTCTCATCCATTCTGAATGACAGCCTTGCTGAATAGAGTATTCTTGGCTGCATATTCTTCTCATTTAGTAACCTGAATATGTCTTCCCAGGCGTTTCTGACTTGCCAGGTCTCTGTGGACAGGTCTGACATTATTCGGATGTTCCTCTCTCTGTAAGTTAGAAATCTCTTCCACCTAGATATTCTTAGGATAGCTTCCTTTGTTCTAAGATTAGCAGGTTTCACTATTATATGCTGGGGTATTGGTGTATTTTTACTGAACTTGCAAGGGGTCCTCTCTGCACCTTGGACAAATCATAGCTGAGAACTTCCCCAGGGAAGTTCCCCTGAATAGTGAAGTTCTCAGCTATGATTTGTCCACATATATCTTCTAGTCCTCTCTCTCCTTCTACTGCCTCAGGATCCCAATTATTCTGAGGTTGGAACATTTCATGACATCATTGCATCTCTCTAAATCTGTCTTAATGTGCTTCCAGCTGCCTCTATCTATCTGTCTCAGCTTCCTCCTTTCTGTCAGTTTATCTTCTAGATCACTAATTCACTCTTCTGCCCCATTTGCCCTGACTGTTAGAGGATCCAATTTAGACTGCGTCTCATTCATAGCATTTTTAAGTTTGGCCTAATTAGATGTCATTTATGCCCTTAGAGATACTATAGTGTCTCTAATGCTTTTCTCAAGCCTAGCTATTGACTTCATAATTGCTACCCTGAAGTCTATCTCTGACATTTTGCTTATACCCACATCCATCGGATATATGGCGAAGGCCATTGTCTCCTGTGCTTTTTTCCATTTGGAGCTCCTCTTACTAGTCATTCTGTTGAGGGATGGTTGAGGGAATATACAGAAGCCAAAATATCAACCATGACCTAAGATAGATGCACCCTACGAAAATCTGGACTGGTTGGAAGCCACCACCAATAAATAAATAAATAAATAAATAAATAAATAAATAAATAAATAATAAAAAATAAAATTAAAAAAATAAAAGCCAAAATGAAACACAAGAATGAAATTTATAAAATTAAAAAAATAATAAAAATTAAACATTTGCAGAAAGGGGTGAAGGGAAGGGTGGCTACACTTCCTCAGTATGGAAAAGGTGGGGTGTTTCAGTTGTTCCTAGATGCATTTTGTTCTATTTGTTAAGGACACTACTTCCCAAAATTACAGTGAATGTATAACTTGTATATATATAAATGTAATGTCGAATAGGGAAAGAAAGACTACAAGGAAGCATATATTTATAAAAATATAGGTGTGAAAAAGTTCAAGTTAAAAGGCTACTATGAAATATAAGTTGATATATTAAACACCTAGTTGAAGTGAGAAAAAGATAAAAATAAAAAAACGGAGAAGCATAAGAGAAAGAAAAAAAAGAGAGAGTTGTATCTGAAATGTAAATAAACCATGAGGCATCATCTGGAACTCAATACTATTTTGCTCTGCTGTTGGGATTTTACAGTCTTATGAGGACCTTAGGGTTGTCTTCCTCTTATTCTTATAGTCTTTCTTCTGGGATAGAGACCTGTTGGGTTGTTTCTCAGGCAAACCTGTTTGGGCTGAGTTGCCCTGGCCCCATTTGGGGGATGGCTCCATTAGAGACCAGTTTTTTTTTTGAGCTTTTGTTCTCTGGCAAGAACACAAGGAATAATATGAAGGACAGTAGGAGAAGTAAAGGAAAAGTGAAGTAGGGATAATCAGAGAGAGAGATGAACCATGAAAGACTGGACTCCAGGAGGGCACGTATTGCATGGAACACAGGGTGTTGTACATAAACAATGAATCTGGGAGCACTGCATCAAAAACTAATGATATATTTTATGGTGACTAACATAAAACAATGAAAGCTTAAAAAAATAAAGTTGAACACTTTAAATATGTATAGTATCACTTGTGATAATGCTCCATAAAATACATAGAATTTAAAAATTCTATTGATGCATGACTCAAGGTCAGATCTGGAGCACAAGTAGCTGAGTCAAACCTATTGGAGAGAAAGAGTTGTCTTCCAACTTTGAAAAAGAAAATGTTCACATGTAGATATTAATATAATGGAATTAAATTAAGACAATTCACATTTGATAATATCACTTTTTCTCATAAGCTCAAAACCTACATATATAAGCAGAATTAAATATCATAAATTGTTTGAAGACAGAAGCACCACAGCCACACTTCATGGATGAACCTTAGAAACACAATCCATGGATTCAAAACTGACTAAGGACTCTTGAGGTGCCCAGCAGAGATCAGAACAACTCCCTACTCTAAAATCCACTTCTGTAATAAAGACATTATACTAAACCATCTTATTTTAGGATACTTTGTATGTAACAAAAGCTAACTGTTATAATAATCAAATTAGGCAGAACTGACAGCATTTTTAATAATCTAATTCTTTTTATTCTAAGTATTTATTCTGCTAATTGAAGGTAGCATTCATGATTATTCTGTTCCTCAAGTTCATTTCATGTAAATGAATTAAAAATGACTCCATTGAAGCTCCTTTGAGGTAACACGGAAAGGTGGGAAGGACACGTATGTGTGTCCACAACTTGTGACCTGAGTCACATCCTGGACAGGAACCTACGCTTGTTGGTGATTCATCCTGTGCTTACAAGGATCTTATATAGTGGATGATACTGATACTGTTCATTTACTATCCCTTTAGAAGTCATGGCAAAATTTTGAAAGTTGGAGATATTTTGTTTAGAGAAATGGAAGGAATCATATTAGTATGTATGTAGCACTGGAAATGTTCAACCAGAACCCCAAAATAATTTAATCAAACCCTAAACATGCCACCAGTCTTTTATACTAATAAATACAACTTACCAATGGACACTAATATTGCATAATTCATTAGGTAGATGAAGTTCCTGAGAGAGAAATATTTTGCATAGCAATAAACGTATCCTTCAATATTTCCCTTCATCATTCTTATACCAACTTTGACTCTAAAGCCATATTATGTCAATTCTTTTTTTTTCATATTTGTATTTCTGTGTAGATTCCACTTGGGTACATGTATTTCATTATCATTTCTTTTGAAATGACTACGGGAAGCATGGTGGACATAAGCTGTGTAACAGCAGGATCCTAATGTGTAGAAAAATCCTGATGATCAGCTATAACCACCAGTACATCAAAGTCTGCATTCTTAAGAACAGCAACTAGGGTAGTGATATACAAAGGAATGATGTTCACAATAGTGAAGCACAGTGGCTTCAAATTTTTCACTGTCATTAACTTGCATAAATAATTGTGGTAGCCAAGAGTAGATTTTCCATAGGAGTAGTATCAGTCCATCAAAAGAAAAAATAATCACTATGATATATTTTATTTGAGAAGAAATTATTCGTAACACATTCATGCAGTCCTTTAAATAAGTGACAATATAAAATTTTTCACATCCAAGCTAAGAGATTACATCGAGACATAGGAAAATGACAAAGGGAAAATCACTTGGATATCAGAATTATCATGAAGCTTAATAAAATAAGTTACATATATTGTAGGAGACATCAAAATAAAAAACAAAGAAATTCTAGGAAATAAATTAAGGAAACAAGTTCTACTTCTACACTCTGCATAAAAAGTCACAACTTCTGACTCAAAGTTTTGGGGCCCTGCAATTGAGGGCATTTCTTCAACCCCAGGACAATTCACCCTTTTAGAGCTGCCATCCCAGAGAATCTCATCAGAGCCCTCTTTATGTCTTTGTTCCTCAGGCTGTAGATGAAGGGATTCAACATGGGTGTGACCACAGTGTACATCACTGAGACCACTGCACTTGAGTGGGAGCTCTGGGTAGCAGCAGAACTAAGGTACACTCCTAGGCTCATACAGTAAAATAAGGAAACAACTGAGAGGTGAGATACACAGGTGGAAAATGCTTTACACTTGCCCTGAGCTGATGAGATCCCACATATTGAAGAAACTATCTTACTGTAAGAATAAAGGACCCCAGTCAGGGGAACACCACCCAGCATCATAGTTGAAAAATACGCCACCACGTTATTAAGAAAGGTGTCAGAACAAGCAAGTTGGATCATCTGATTGAGTTCACAGAAAAAGTGGGGGATTTCCACCTTTGCACAGAAGGACAGCCGCAATAGCATTAAGGTTTCTAACAAGGAATGCAGGAAACTTATGCCCCAAGTCACTAGAACAAGCAGTCCACAGAGCCAGGGGTTCATGATGACCACGTACTGGAGGGGGTGACAGATGGCCACAAGGCAGTCATAAGCCATTAGAGTCAGGAGAAACGCATCAAATCCTGAAAAGAGTAGGAAAAAATACATCTGGCTGAGGCAGCCTTCGTAAGTAATCACTTTGCTCTGTGTCTGGATGTTCCACAGCATCTTGGGGATGGTGGTGGAGGTGAAACAGATGTCTACAAAGGACAGGTTGGCCAAGAAGAAGTACATAGGAGTGTGGAGGTGGGGATCAGAGCTGACAGCCAGGATGAGGAGCGGATTTCCAAACACAGTGATCAGGCACATGGAGAGAAAAAGCCCAAATATGAGGGGCTGCAGTTCTGGGTCCTCTGAAAATCCCAGCAGAAGAAACTTTGATATTCCTGTAGCATTTCCTGGACCCATTCATAGAGGTGACTACCACTACAGGAGAAATAACACAATTAATTTTCACAGAAATGGGCATTGCTTACATTGTGGAAAAGCTACAATTTATATTTTCCCATCAGGAAATTAATTTCAATATTTTGTGAATGGATCTGGGCCCCTTGAGAGGATCCCTAGTTCCTTTCTGATTAGGAATTTTCATCCAAACATAAGATTTCCTCTGTTCCCCAACAGGTCAGGTATTATACAGTTTTAATAAGAAATTATGTCATGCACTTTAGGAAATCTAGAGTGTCAACCATGTTTCAGAAATTCCTAGGCATTAATTAGAGGGTGCTGAAAAGCAATAGTCCCTATAATTCAAGGATGGTAATAGGATAGAAGCAGGTGTAAGACTAAACAATCATGAGATGGGGACAGATGCTATAAATAAAAAAAAAAAAAGAAGCAGGTTAAAGGAGACGGCGGATGGGGTGTTATGGTGGGTGTACAGGTAAGACAGGCTAAGAAGGTAATTTTGAACAGAGACCTCAAGGAAGAGAGGGTGGAAGACAGGAGGTCTTCCTGGAAGAGGGAATAGTCAGTTCAAAGGCACTGAGGACCTGCTTCTGTTAGAAAATCATGGCTCAGGAGGAAGCCAGTGTATTGAGGGGATGGGTCATAAGGGAGAGTGATAACAGGTGGTAGCAGTGAACTTTGCAGAACCATGTGGCCTCACAGCTGCTTAAAGTTCAAGACACAGAGACTTCATTCACACTGTGTACCTCTTGAACTTTATGAATCCAGTTGCAATAGCATCCTGTTTGAACATCCCTCCTTTGTACCATCTGTTGATTGAGTTCAGCCTGTATATTATAAGGGTAAACTTTTAATAGAGGAGCCTGTGTATCCCTGCTCTGAGGAACGCTCTCACTCCTCATGGTCCTCCCCCTACAAACACTCATGCACACACACACACACACACACACACACACTGTCACATACACAGAACACAGCATATCATGTCCTCCTGGTGTGTGTTATTCTACACCCTTCTCACCCCACCCACCATCTTCCCCAGCACACTGCTTAGGATATGAATGGATACACATCATATGCATAAAGTATGTAGCCTTTACCATAAGGAACATAGAAATATTACCCAGAAATTCCTATTTCTAGACTCCCAGGGTCAAATTATCTTGGGCCACCATTTGAAGATGGACACCTTTTGACCTGTGGGTAAAGAACATAAATAATTGTGTTCAATAAAGAGAGAGAGAAAGAGACAGGAGAGAGGGAAAGATATATGGAGGGAGAGAGGCATGAGATAGACATAAAGAGTAAAATGATCTAATGAGTTCAGTTGTCCTGAGAGTCTTTAATGAAGGAAAGCTTCCTTGGTGCTGGTGGCATCCAATTCTGGTTAGATCCCAATTATACCTGGCAAAATTAATAAAAGAGCAAAAATAAATCACCCAAAAGACAAAGGTAGTGACATCTTTATGGTGAAACACCTTACAGATTGAATATCAAGAGAGAAAAATGAGTAAGGAGAATAAACCTACATTGCACAAAATTAGACATTTTTATTACCAGACAGCAAAAAGCAGATTTTTTCCCCTGTGCCTTTTCTATATTTTTTTAACCCACTGGTTTTTATTTGGTCCAATAGAGAACGAGGTGAGCCCTTTTATCACTTTTCTTATGTGACATTCTTCTGTGTTTATTTATCATTCTTAGCCTTTGGGTTTTAGTCACTTTCTTGACAAGTCCATTGAGCACCACTACTCACAGTTCTGTTCCTTGTCCAACATGCAAAGGCCTCCCCAGACTCTGTAAAACCCTAGACATCCTGTGGCAATCTATCCTCTTACTTGAAATCTGTTCATGTGACTAATCTGGAAACATTATCTCATACTCAGGTTTATCTCACAGCACTCTTGCCTGTCACTCTGAGATAAGGACTAAAGAAGTAACAATTTCACCTGCACTCTTCATCTTTTTCTTTATGTAAGTGATTGTATATACACATATATTGGAACAAATTCAAGAAAATGAGACCTTATGAAATACAAAGAATGACAGAAGAGATAAAAACAGGTTAAAGAGAGCAGCTTCAGTACCACGACATTGAAAAAATTGAGGGGAGTTTAGAAAACTAACTTGAAACATGACCTAGACGAGCAGTAATTCCACAAAACGAACATGAATGAATAAGAAAATTCCCCAAGACCTTAAATACAAGGGTATAACACACAAAGTTATTAGAAATTCATGTCTATGTATCTTATACATATAATTATAGAGTGAATTTGTTTATCTTTAGATACTGCATTCATTTTGGCAATCTTCAATATAATAAACATGCTTTCCTGTAAAAAAAGAAAAAAAGAAATTTCGGGCACAGAGCAGATGCTCTTTTAGCTGTGTTGAACGAATCAGTAATTAGGTCCCATTATATATGAACTTGAAAATAAAATAATTTTTTTTTTAAGATTCTATTTATTTAATTGACAGAGAGCTCATCAGGGAGAGTGGAAGAAGGAGAAGATGGTTCCCCGCTAAACAGGGAGCCTGATGTGGGACTTCATTCCATGACCAAGAGATCAGGCCTGAGCTGAAGGCAGTTACTTAACCAACTGAGCCAGCCAGGCACCCTGAGAATAAAAGAATTTAAAATGTATTTTAATGTGGGGAGAAACAGTATCTAAAGTTTTAGTTTCATCTCATATAAAGATATATGGGGCAAGTATGGTTTTGGAAGATTAAGGTGATTCTTGGTCAAATGTAAAAAAAAAAAAAATGCCTTCCAAGTGATGGAATTTCTACTTTAGAAATAGTTCCAATAATAAAAGGCCACAAGGAAAGATAAAGTATACAGAAACATGAATGCTAGTGGCAAATATGTATAAAAGGTGATTTGTGAGCAATAAATATTCAGAAGTACATTGACCTTCATTTCTTGGAAACAGGTATTCCCTAGTGAAGAATATTAAGGTGACAAGTTCTTTCAGAAAAAAAAAAAAAAAGAAAAAGTAAGTAGAAAAAGCAGTGGAGGGGATATATTATGACCAAGTCACAGACTTTACCACAAAAAACTTACACACTCTCACACTTTCTACACAAGTACATGTTCACATACATATAAAAGCAAAATGGTAAATAGCAAAATTAGTGAAATAAACAATTCTTTGTTGAAAAAGTACGAAAAACAAAAAACCAAAAAGCCCTCTACGAATAAAATCACTCTAATCCCACTATACAAACACCAAGGTTTCCCAAGACAATTTTCTTTTTTTTTTTTTAATACATAAAATGTCTTTTTTTTTTTTTATTTTTTATTTCTGCTCAGCGTAACAGTATTCATTGTTTTTTCACCACACCCAGTGCTCCATGCAATCCGTCCCCTCCATAATACCCACCCACCTGGTTCCCCCAACCTCACACCCCCCACCCGTACAAAACCCTCAGGTTATTTTTCAGAGTCCATACTCTCTCATGGTTCACCTCCCCTTCCAATTTCCCTCAACTCCCTTCTCCTCTCCATCTCCCCATGTCCTCCATGTTATTTATTATACTCCACAAATAAGTGAAACCATATGATAATTGACTCTCTCTGCTTGACTTATTTCACTCAGCATAATCTTTTTGAGTCCTGTCCATGTTGCTACAAAAGTTGGGTATTCATCCTTTCTGATGGAGGCATCATACTCCATGGTGTATATGGACCACATCTTCCTTATCCATTCGTCCATTGGAGGGCATCTTGGTTCTTTCCACAGTTTGGCGACTGGGGCTATTGCTGATATAAACATTGGGGTTCAGATGGCCCTTCTTTTCACTACATCTGTATCTTTGGGGTAAATACCCAGGAGTATAATTGCAGGGTCAGAGGGAAGCTCCATTTTTAATTTCTTGAGGAATCTCCACACTGTTCTCCAAAGTGGCTGCACCAACTTGCATTCCCAGCAACAGTGGAAGAGGATTCCCCTTTCTCCACATCCTCTCCAACACATGTTGTTTCCTGTCTTGTGAATTTTGGCCATTATAACTGGTGTAAGGTGGTATCTCAATGTGGTTTTAATTTGAAGCTCCCTGATGGCTAGTGAAGATGAACATTTTTTCCTGTGTCTGATAGCCATTTGTATGTCTTCATTGGAGAAGTGTCTGTTCATATCTTCTGCCCATTTTTTTATATGATTGTCTGTTTTGTGTGTGTTGAGTTTGAGAAGTTCTTTATAGATCCTGGATATCGGCCTTTTGTCTGTACTGTCATTTGCAAATGTCTTCTCCCATTCTGTGGGTTGTCTCTTTGTTTTGTTGACTGTTTCTTTTGCTGTGCAGAAGCTTTTGATCTTGATGAAGTCCCAAAAGTTTATTTTCGCTTTTGTTTCCTTTGCCTTTGGAGACATATCTTGAAAGAAGTTGCTGTGGCTGATATTGAAGAGGTTACTGCCTATGTTCTCCTCTAGGATTCTGATGGAATCCTAGAGGATTCCATCAGACCTATCTCACGTTGAGGTCTTTTATCCATTTCGACCACATGGTCCTCTCAATTGATGCAGAAAAAGCATTTGACAAAATCCAGCATCCATTTCTGATTAAAATGCTTCAAACTATTGGGATAGACGGAACATTCCTGAACTTCATCAAATCTATCTATGAAAGACCCACAGCAAATATCATCCTCAGTGGGAAAAAGCTTGCAGCCTTCCTGTTGAGATCAGGAACACGACAAGGATGCCCACTCTCACCACTCTTCTTCAACATAGTATTAGAAGTCCTAGCAACAGCAATCAGACAACAAAGAGAAATAAAAGGTATCCAAATTGGCAAGGAAGAAGTCAAACTCTCTCTCTTCTCAGATGGCATGATACTTTATATGGAAAACCCGAAAGACTCCACCCCCAAACTACTAGAACTCATACAGCAATTCAGTAACGTGCCAGGATACAAAGTCAATGTACAGAAATCAGTGGCCTTCTTATACGCTAACAATGAAAATACAGAAAGGGAAATTGGAGAATTGATTCCATTTACTATAGCACCAAGAAACATAAGATACCTGGTAATAAACCTAACCAAAGAGGTAAAGGATCTGTACTCGAGGAACTCCAGAACACTCATAAAGAAATTGAAGAAGACACAAAAAGATGGAAGATCATTCCACGCTCTTGGGTCGAAAAAATAAACATTGTCAAAATGTCTCTACTGCCTAGAGCAATCTATACTTTTAATGCCATTCCGATCAAAATTCCACCAGTATTTCTCAAAGAGCTGGAGCAAATAACCCTAAAATTTGTATGGAATCAGAAGAGACCCTGAATCGCTAAGGAAATGTTGAAAAAGAAAAATAAAACTGGCGGCATCACGCTACCTGATTTCAAGCTTTACTACAAAGCTGTGATCACCAAGACAGCATGGTACTAGCATAAAAACAGATACATAGACCAGTGGAACAGAATAGAGAGCCCAGATATGGACCCTCAGCTCTATGGTCAAATAATCTTCGACAAAACAGGAAAAAATATACAGTGAAAAAAGACAGTCTCTTCAATAAATGGTGCTGGGAAAACTGGACAGCTCTATGTAGAAGAATGAAACTCGACCATTCTCTTACACCAAGACGATTTTCAATAGAGAACATGAGTGACTAGCTAAACCAGACCATGTTCAGTCTCACAGGTAATGAGGTAATTATAAAGGAATCTCATTAGCAAACCCTTTTTCATATAATACAAGTAAAAATTTTCATTTGAACACTCAAGAGAAGAGGTACTATGGTATACATGTTTCATATACTGCTCTTGCATAGATATACCTGGGAGAATTCTTTTGTTTGGATTTTACTCCTTGGTTAGGAAATGTAATCCAATACACCCCATCTTAAACTTGAAAAGACATGTCTTCACTTCACTGTATATCCTTCTACAACTAATACTTGACTTTTCTACTCTGGTTAATTGCAAAGATCCTTGATCTTAGGTTCTAATTTTATGCTTCCCAAGTCCCATTTAATTGGTTTTCCATTATTATGATTAAGTGGTTAACACAGAACCTTGTATTTCTGAGTACAATATTCACTTCAATACTTAACATCATAAATACATAAATTAATCATTCATAATTTTTTTAAGATTATTTATTTATTTATTTGACAGAGATAGAGAGATCACAAGTAGGCAGAGCAGCAGGCAGAGAGAGAGGGGGAAGTAGGCTCCATGCTGAGCAGACAGCCCAATGTGGGGCTCAATCCCAGGACCCTGAGATCATGACCTGAGCTGAAGGCAGAGGCTTAACCCACTGAACCACCCAGGCACCCCTCAGTCATAAATTTCTTAATCAAGCCAGCAAACAGCCACAGCAAACTCTTAGTTCTGGGCTGGGCTGGATTGTCCCTCAAGTGAACCCAGCTAAAACATCTTGATTTTCATTCATTTGATCTTCTTCTGCAGTCCCTACTGGGCAGTAAAACTCATATACATCGGGTCTCTAAGAGGAAGGTATCTACATGGAAATTAAAATGCCTGTCTGGTTGGAAGATGATGGAGGATGAAGCTCTGTCCCCAAACAAGAGAGCTGGAATGAGTCAAACTCCAGTGCCCCATCCAGACCTAGGGCTGCACAAGAAATGCCCAGGTCTTGTAAATTCTGAGGTTGCCCATGCTGTGGTACTGCAACTGAGGAGGTATTTATAGCTGCTTTGATCTGCTCATTAGCCTCATTTCCCTCTTGTTCCTCCCACTTGTGGCACATGATTTCCCTGTGGACACTAGTGTGGACAGAAAGGAAAGTTTTCTTCTTGGATTTCTGTTACCAGGAGACTAGTGATAAGTCAAGAGAAGTCAGTTTTCCTTATCTATTTTCTATACTTTCTTCTTTCTTTCAGAGATCTAAACTCCCAGCACCTTAACCCACTGTTGAGTGAATATTTTCTCCTGTTTAAGACTGAGAACTTAGTCCTGACTAGGTCCTTTGGTCCTTCAAAGCACTGACTTATGGTGGATGAACCCTGATATCTCTAGAAAGTTACTTTACTTTTTTTTCAACAAAGATGTAAAGTTTGTTCTTTTTTAAAAAATATTTTATTTGTTTATTTGACAGAAAGAGACACAGCAAGAGGAGGAACACAAGGAAGGAGGTGGGAGAGGGAGAAGCAGGCTCCCTGCTGAGAAAAGAACCTGATGTGGGGCTCAATTCTGGGACCATGGGATAATGACAGAGCCAAAGGCAGATGCTTAAAGGCTGAGCCACCCAGGCACCCCAAAGTTTGTTCTTTTAATAAAAAACCTTGACACTACATTCTTTGGCTTCACGATAATTTTGCCAAAATAATTAGAATTCTTGCAGTTCTATCACAAATTCAGGGCTATGACTTAAAACATCACAATAAAATATTTGTTAAATACAAGAGATATATTTAGAGTTTTTATGCACTATGATTGAAGTTTAGCACCTTATAGGAATTTTCTGATTTAATTTTTCCAGAAATCCATTCTGTGAGGAAGCACTGGTGTAAACTCCATTACCCATGGGGACAGGAGGCTTGAAGAATTTAGTGATCTTCCCAAAATTATTATTGCAGAGAGGAAAGGGTGTTGATTGCTTTCTCTCAGGATGCTCCCAGTTTTCAAACTCTGTGCCAGTGCTCAGAAATAGAGGTGGTTCTTGTCTCCTGGGCATAGCTGCCAATGTCTGAGGGATGCTGCTGAACACCTCCACTGAGAAGAACATCCCCAAACAGATATATGACCCTGCCTAAAGGTCAAACGAGAATGTGAGAAAACTTACTCCAGCCCAGCATTTTCCCAACTTCAAACTACATAGGAATCACCAAGGATTCTAGCTTAAATGAAGATTCTGCTTTAGCAGGTGCTGGTGGGCCCAGTTCAGCATTTCTAACAAACTCCTGAGTGATGTTGATGTTGCAGGTCATGGTCTGCAGAACACTCATTGAGTAGCAAGGCTGTTGTTTTGTGATAGAGTAAAGAGTGGGTGTTTTTAGGTCTTCTTCCCACAGACATAAAAAGATCATGTTTACATAATATTTTGAATGACTAGTGTATACAGTCATTCTAGGGGCTGTGAGAAATTCTGTGTTTGTTTCTTTTATGTAAGGACCCTTGAGGGGCACAAAAAATACTTTCGGAAAAGACTTTCTAGTGGGCAGAATAAAAGCCTCTTTAAGTCATCCACATTATAATATCTAAAACTTTGATGGTATTTCTTATAGGAAGAAGGAGAGTAAGGTAGCAAACAGAATAAGGCTGCTAATTAGCTGACATTAAACTAATTTGGCCAAGATTATGCAGGTGGAACTAAAGTGATCACCATGGTCCTCCGAATATGGGAGAGGAAAGCAGAATTGTTGGGTCAGAGAGAGATCTGAAGATGCCACGTCTCTGGCTTTGAAGATGGAGAGAAGGCATTGAGCCAAAGAATGCTTGTTGCCACTAGAAACTGCAATAGGAAAGTAAAGATTTTCTCCTGGAGCATGTAGAGAGAACCAGATGCTACAGACATCTTGATTTTAGCTCACTGAGACTTATTTAGGCTTCTCGCCTCCAAAACAGTAAGAGCCTAAATTTGTTTCTTTGAAGCCTCTCATGTGGTCATTTGTTACAGCAGCAAAAGGAATGTAATATGGGCATCTATCCAATAAGATTGTTTTAGAGAAAAGTGAATTTTGGCTTCTCAGTTCATTTTTCTACTCTTGGGTGAGGGCATTTTGTGTTGAAATGTCACCTTAACTGGAAGAAAAAAAAAAATAAAGTCAATTTGGAGCTTCTCCCTCATTGCTGAAATGGAACGGTAAAGGTGACTTTCCCATTGCTAAAATGTAAATGTGACTGACTTATTTATTTATTTACTTATTTAGTTACTTACGTATTTAGGAGAGAGAGAGTGTGCTCATGGGTGAGCCATGGGAAGGGGAGAGGGAAAGGGAAAGAGAATCCTTAAGTAGACTCCCCACTGGGTATGGAGCTGACATGGTGCTTTAATCCATGGCCTGAGTTCATGCTGGGAGCCCAAATCAAGAGTCAGACACAAACTGACTGAGCCACGCAAGTGCCCCTTTTATTTATTTTTAAAGTAATCTCCATGTCCAACAAAGGGCTTGAACTCATGACCCAAAGATCAAGAGTTGCATGCTCTGGCTGCCTGTCTGGCTTTGTTGGTGTATTGCATGATTCTTGATCTCAGGATTGTGGGTTTGAACCCCACGTTGTTGTAACATTCACTTAAAAATAAAATCTTTTTTTTTATTTATTTTTTTATTTTTTAATAAACATATAATGTATTATTTGGCCCCAGGGGTACAGGTCTATGAATCGCCAGGTTTACACACTTCACAGCACTCACCATAGCACTTACCCTCCCCAATGTCCAAAACCCCAACCACCCTTTCCCAATCCCCCTCCCCCCAGCAACACTCAGGTTGTTCTGTGAGATTAAGAATCTCTTATGCTTTGTCTCCCTCCTGATCCCATCTAGTTTCATTTATTCTTTTCCTACCGCCCAAACCCCCCATGTTGCATCTCCACTTCCTCATATCAGGGAGATCACATGATAGTTGCCTTTCTCCAACTGACTTATTTTACTAAGCATAACACCCTCTAGTTCCATCCACGTCATCGCAAATGGCAAGATTTCATTTCTTTTGATGGCTTCATAGTATTCCATTGTGAGAGATATATATATATATAT
>JAHRIG010000044.1:49006381-49069265 GCA_020311275.1 Eira barbara | reverse complement strand
TATATATATATATATATATATATATATATATATATATAAAATCACCTCTTCTTTATCTACTCATCTGTTGATGGGCATCTAGGTTCTTTCCATAGTTTGGCTATTGTGGACATTGCTGCAATAAACATTCAGGTGTATGTGTCCCTTCAGATCACTACATTTGTATCTTTAGGATATATACCCAGTAGTACAATGGCTGGGTCATAGGGTAGCTCTATTTTCAATTTTTTGAGGAAGCTCCATGCTGTTTTCCAGAGTGGCTGTCACCAGCTTGCATTCCCACCAAAAGTGTAGGAGTGTTCCCCTCTCTCCGCATCCTTGACATCCCTGACTTGCTAATTTTAACCATTCTGACTGGTGTGAGATGGTATCTCATTGTGGTTTTGATTTGTATTTCCCTGATGCCGAGTGATGTGGAAGATTTTTTCATGTGTCTGTTGGCCAACTGGATGTCTTCTTTGCAGAAATGTCTGTTCATGTCCTCTGTCCATTTCTTGATTGGATTATTTGTTCTTTGGGTGTTGAGTTTGATAAGCTCTTTATAGATTTTGGATACTAGCCCTTTATCTGATGTGTCAATTGCAAATATCTTCTCCCATTCTTTCAGTTATCTTTTGGTTTTGTTAACTGTTTCTTTTGCTGTGCAAAAGACTTTGATCTTGATGAAATCCCAATAGTTCATTTTTGCCCTTGCTTCCCTTGCCTTTGGCGATGTTCCTAGGAAGAAGTTGCTGCAGCTGAGGTTGAAGAGGTTGCTGCCTGTGTTATCCTTAAGAATTTCGATGATTCCTTTCTCACACTGAGGTCCTTCATCTATTTTGAGTCTATTTTCGTGTGTAGTGTAAGAAAACGGTCCAATTAAATTTTTCTGCCTGTGGCTGTCCAATCTTCCCAGCACCATTTATTGAAGAGGCTGTCTTTTTTCCATTGGACATTCTTTCCTGCTTTGTCGAAGAGTAATTGACCATAGAGTTGAGGGTCTATTTCTGGGCTCTCTATTCTGTTCCATTGACCTATGTGTCTGTTTTTGTGCCAGTACCATACTGTCTTGATGATGACAGCTTTGTAATAGAGCTTGAAGTCTGGAATTGTGATGCCACTGACTTTGGCTTTCTTTTTCAATATTCCTTTGGCTATTTGAGGTCTTTTCTGGTTCCATATAAATTTTAAGATAATTTGTTCTATTTCTTTGAAAAAATATGGATGGGATTTTGATAGGGATTGCATTAAATGTGTAGATTGCTATAGGTAGCATAGACATTTTCACGATATTTGTTCTTCTAATCCAGGAGTACGGAACATTTTTCCATTTCTTTGTGTCTTCCTCAATTTCTTTCATGAATACTTTATAGTTTTCTGAGTATAGATTCTTTGCCTCTTTGGTTAGGTTTATTCCTAGGTATCTTATGGTTTTGGGTGCAATTGTAAATGTGATTGACTTCCTAATTTCTATTTCCTCTGTCTTGTTGTTGGTGTATAGAAATGCGACTGATTTTTGTGCATCGATTTTATATCCTGACACTTTACTGAATTCCTGTACAAGTTCTAGCAGTTTTGGAGTGGAGTCTTTTGGGTTTTCCACATATAGTATCATATCATCTGCAAAGAGTGATAGTTTGACTTCTTCTTTGCTGATTTGGATGCCTTTAATTTCTTTTTGTTGTCTGATTGCTGAGCCTTGGACTTCTAGTACTATGTTGAATAGCAGTGGTGATAATGGACATCCCGCCGTGTTCCTGACCTTATTGGAAAAGCACTCAGTTTTTCTCCATTGAGAATGGTATTTGCGGTGGGTTTTTCATAGATGGCTTTGATAATATTGAGGTATGTACCCTCTGTCCCTATGCTTTGCAGAGTTTTGATCAGGAAAGGATGCCGTACTTTGTCAAATACTTTTTTAGCATCTATTGAGAGTATCATATGGTTCTTGTTCTTTCTTTTATTAATGTGTTGTATTACATTGATTGATTTGCAGATGTTGAACCAAACTTGCAGCACTGGAATAAATCCCCCTTGGTCGTGGTGAATAATCCTTTTAATGTACTGTTGGATCCTATTGGCTAGTATTTTGGTGAGAATTTTTGCATCTGTGTTCATTAAGGATATTGGTCTGTAATTCTCTTTTTTGATGGGATCCTTGTCTGGTTTGGGGATCAAGGTGATACTGGCCTCATAAAATGAGTTTGGAAATTTTCCTTCTATTTCTATTTTTTGGAACAGTTTCAGGAGAATAGGAATTAATTCTTCTTTAAATGTTTGGTAGAATTCCCCTGGGAAGCCGTCTGGCCCTGGGCTCTTGTTCGTTGGGAGATTTTTGATGGCTGTTTCAATCTCCTTACTGGTTATTGGTCTGTTCAGGTTTTCTATTTCTTCCTGGTCCTATTGTGGTAGTTTATATGTCTCTAGAAATGCCTCCATTTCTTCCAGATCATCAAATTTGCTGGCATAGAGTTGCTCATAATATATTCTTATAATTGTCTGTATTTCTTTGGTGTTGGTTGTGATCTCTCCTCTTTCATTCATGATTTTTTTTATTTGGGTCCTTTCTCTCTCTTTTTTTTTTTTTTTTTTTTTTTTGATAAGTCTGGCCAGGGGTTTATCAATCTTATTAATTCTTTCAAAGAAAGAGCTCCTGGTTTCCTTGAGTTGTTCTATTGTTTTTTTTCCCCTCTTTGGTTTATATTTCATTGATTTCTTTGTTGTTCTTTCTCCAGCTCCTTTAAGTGTTGGGTTAGGTTGTGTATTTGAAACCTTTCTTGTTTCTTGAGAAAGGCTTGTACTGTTATATATTTTCTTTTGCAGGATTGCCTTTGCTGTGTTCCAAAGATTTTGAACCATTATGTTTCCATTATCATTTGTTTCCATGAATTTTTTCAATTCTTCTTTAATTTCCTGGTTAACTCATTTATTCTTTAGAAGTATGCTCTTTAGTTTCCACGTATTTGGATTCTTTGCAAATTTCCTTTTGTTATTGAGTTCTAGCTTCAGAGAATTGTGGTCTGAAAATATGCAGGGAATGATACCAATCTTTTGATACCAGTTGAGACCTGATTTATGACCCAGGACGTGATCTATTCTAGAGAATGTTCCATGTGCACTAGAGAAGAATGTGTATTCTGTTGCTTTGGGATGGGATGTTCTGAATATATCTGTGATGTCCATCTGGTCCAGTGTGTCATTTAAGGCCTTTATTTCTTTGTTGATCTTTTGCTTAGATGATCTGTCCATTTCAGTGAGGGGAGTGTTAAAGTCCCCTGCTATTACTGTGGATGTATTTCTTTGATTTTGTTATTAATTGGTTTATGTTGTTGGCTGCTCCCATGTTAGGGGCATAAATACTTAAATTGTTAGATCTTCTTGTTGGACAGACCCTTTGAGTATGATATAGTGTACTTCCTCATCTCTTCTTATAGTTTTTGGCTTAAAATCTAATTGATCTGATATAAGGATTGCCATCCCACCTTTCTTTTGATGTCCATTAACATGGTAAATTGTTTTCCACCCTCTCACTTTAAATCTGGAGGTGTTTTCGTGTCTAAAATGAGCTTATTGTAGACAGCATATTGATAGGTTTTGGTTTCTTATCCATTCTGATACCCTGTGTCTTTCGATTGGGGCATTTAGCCCATTTACATTCAGAGTAACTACTGAGAGATATGAATTTAGTGCCATTGTATTGCCTGTAAGGTGACTGTTACTGTATATTGCCTCTGTTCCTTTTCTGATCTAATACTTTTAGGGTCTCTCTTTGCTTATAGGACTGCTTTCAATATTTCCTGTAGAGCTGGTTTGGTGTTTACAAATTTTTTTTTATTTTTTCTTTGTCCTGGAAGCTTTTTATGTCTCCATTTTCAATGATAGCCTAGCTGGATATAGTATTCTTGGCTGCATTTTTTTTTCCTTTAGTGCTCTGAATATATCATGCCAGTTCTTTCTGGCCTGCCAGGTCTCTGTGGATAATTCTGCTGCCAATCTCACATTTTTACCATTGTATGTTACAGACTTCTTTTCCTGGACTGCTTTTAGGATTTTCTCTTTGTCGCTAAGACTTGTAAATTTTACTATTAGATGATGGGGTGTGGACCTATTCTTATGGATCTTGAGGGGTTTCTCTGTGCCTCCTGAATTTTGATGCTTATTCCCTTTGCCATATTAGGGAAATTCTCTACAATAATGCTCCCCAATATATATTCTGCTCCCCTCTCTCTTTCTTCTTCTTCTGGAGTCCCAGTTATTCTAATGTTGTTTCATCTTATGGTATCACTTATCTCTTGAATTCTCCCCTTGTGGTCCAGTGGTTGTTTGTCTATCTTTTGTTCAGCTTCTTTATTCTCTGTCATTTGGTCTTCTATATCACTAATTCTCTCTTCTGCCTCATTTATCCTAGGAATAAGGGCCTCCATTTTTTTATTGCATCTCATTAATAGCTTTTTTAATTTCAACTTGGTTGGATTTTAGTTCTTTTATTTCTCCAGAAAGGGCTTTTATTCTCCAGGCAGTGTTTCTCTAATATCTTCCAAGCCTTTTTTGAGCCCAGCTAGCACCTTGAGAATCGTCATTCGGAACTGTAGACCTGACATATTACCAATGTCCATATTGATTAGGTCCCTGGCCTTTGGTACTGTCTCTTGTTCTTTTTTTTTGTGGTGAGTTTTTCTGACTTGTCATTTTATCCTGATAAGAATATATGGAGGAGCGAAGACAATTCTAAAAGAGTGGCAAAGAATCCAGGAAAATGTGTTTTAAGCAAATCAGAGGAGACCCCAAATTGTGGGGGGAAGAAAAGGGGTAAAAAGAAGTTCAGAAAAGAAAAAAAATTAAAAAGTGAAAAAAATAAAGAAAAAATAGATATATTAGATTGGTGAATAGAACAAGTTCACCCACTTAATATTGGGAGTATTTTGGTCTCTTAGAAGGAACTACCTCCCAAAATTTTAAAGAATGAAAAATATGTATAAGGGTAAACACAACGAAGGGATGGAATATGACTATAAAGATGAAAAATATTTTTTTTTTAATTTCTAAAAAAGGAGTTGATAAGTTGGTTGGGAGAATAACGAAAAAGAAAGTGGAGAGAATTTGCTCAGGCTGGAGACTAAAACAAAGCCCTGTGCTAGATTTAGGGTATATTTTGATCTATTAGAAGAAGTTGTATCCCAAATTTTTTTAGAAGAAAAAAACCCTATGTGTATATAAAATATAAAGTTAGATACAATGAAGGATAAAATGTGACTATAATAATAAAGGTTCAAAAAAGATTTTATTTGAAAGGTATTATTAAGATAAACTAGTTTTAAAAAGTTAAAAGAGGAAAGGGTAAAGTTTATAAAAATTAGTAGAAGAAAAAAATAAAATTAAAAAATTAATTACCTTTGCAAGACTAAATAATCATGGGGAGAAAGCCATGAATTCCATGCTTTGTTTTCTCCTCCTCTGGAATCCCGCTGTTCTCCTTGGTAAGTGAACTTAGGAGGGGCCTGTTGTAATGATTCTTAAGTGTCTTTACCCGAGGTGGAATTGCACCGCCCTTACCAGGGTCCAGGCTAAGTAATCCGCTCAGGTTCCCTTTCCAGAGCTTTTGTTCCCTGACTTCTTTATGAAGAGTTCTGGAGGACAGGAATGAAAATGGTGGCCTCCCTATCCCTGGGCTGGAGGAGCCAAGAGCTTGGGGCCCACTCCTCAGTGCACCCTCAGAGAAAAGTGCTCATCACTCGCATCTCCCTGGCCTCTGGCTGTGCTCTGAGCTCACCCAGCCTGTGACCAATCATCTCTGTTTCTGGTACACAGCCCCACCTGGAGTCTCTGAACCCTGCAGATCCCTGAGCTCTTCTAGGGGAGTCTCCGTGGGTCTTGTGGGGTCCCAACTCTCAGAGCAGTGATCTATGCCATGGATCATGATAAGGTAACCCTGAGTTGAGACGTCACCCCTTGGCTCTGTCTCTGTAGCTGGCTTCCCTGCTCTAATACCTGTGACCTCTGGGACATTCAGACACCCCCGATCCTTCTGTGACCCTGCAGGACCTAAGACCATGCTGTCCCCGCATGGGTTTCACCCTGGTTTAGCATCTGGAGTGATGTCCCTTAGTGGAGCAGACTTTTAAAAGTTTTGATTTTGTGCTGCATTGCTCCAACGCTTGCTGGAAGCCAGTCCCTCCCCCCGCAGTCTATCTTCCCATTGCTTTGGATTCGCTTCTCCATTGGTCCTACCTTTCAGAAAGTGGTCGATTTTCTGTTTCTAGAATTGCTGATCTTCTTCTCTTTGATCTCCTGTTGGATTTGTAGGTGTTCAGAATGGTTTGATAAGCTATCTAGCTGATCTCCTGCTACCCGATGTTGTCTCAGCCTGCTACTTCTCTGCCATCTTAACTCTACCCTGTGATCTCAGATTGTTACAAAAATACCTGTGGTGCCTAAGACCAGCTTTCCCATAGGAGTACTATTCAGTCAATCAAAAGAAAAAATAATCACTATGCTATATTTTATTTGAGAAGAAATTATTCTTAACACATTTGTGTAGTCCTTTGAATAAGTGACAATGTCCAATTCTTCACATCCAAGCTTAGAAATGTCATTGAGACATAGGAAAATGACAAAGGGAAAATCTCTTAGATATCAGACATATCACAAAGCTTAACAAAATAAGTTACATATATTGTATGAGACATCAAAATCAAAAACAAAGAAATTCTAGGAAATAAATTAACTAAATAAGCTCTACTTCCACCCTTGATATAAAAAGTCACAACTTCTGACTCAAAGGTTTTGGGCACTGCAATCAAAGCATTTCTTCAGCCCCAGGATGATTTACACTTTTAGAGCTGCCATCCCAGAGAATCTCATCAGAGCCCTCTTTATGTCTTTGTTCCTCAGGCTGTAGATGAAGGGGTTCAGCATGGGTGTGACCACAGTGTACATCACTGAGGCTACTGCACCTGAGTGGGAGCTCTGGGTAGCAGCAGAGCTAAAGTACACTCCTAGGCTTGTACAGTAAAATAAGGAGACAACTGAGAGGTGAGATGCACAAGTGGAAAATGCTTTATACTTGCCTTGAGCTGATGAGATCCCACATATCAAGGAAACTATCTTACCATAAGAGTAAAGGATCCCAGTCAGGGGAGCACCACCCAGCAACATAGCTGAAAAATACATCACCATATTATTAAGAAAGGTGTCAGAACATGCAAGTTGGATCATCTGATTGAGTTCACAGAAAAAGTGGGGAATTTCCACCTTTGTACAGAAGGACAGCCGTAATAGCATTAAGGTTTCTAACAAGGAATGCAGGAAACTTATGCCCCAAGTCACTAGAACAAGCAGTCCACAGAGCCAGGGGTTCATGATGACCACGTACTGGAGGGGGTGACAGATGGCCACAAAGCGGTCATAAGCCATTACAGTCAGGAGAAAGACATCGAATCCTGAAAAGAGTAGGAAAAAATACATCTGGCTGAGGCAGCCTTCATAAGTGATCACTTTGTTCTGTGTCTGGATGTTTATCAGCATCTTGGGGACAGTGGTGGAGGTGAAACAGATGTCTGCAAAGGACAGGTTGGCCAAGAAGAAGTACATGGGAGTGTGGAGGTGGAAGTCAGAGCTGACAGCCAGGATGAGGAGCAGGTTTCCAAACACAGTGATCAGGTACATGGAGAGAAAAAGCCCAAATATGAGGGGCTGCTGTCCTGGTTCCTCTGATAATCCCAGAAGAAGAAATTTTGGCATTCCTGTATCGTTTCCTGGGTCCATTGGTGGAGAAGACTACCACTATAGGGGAAATAACAAGATTAATTTTCACAGAAATGAGCATTGCTCACATTGTGGAGAAGCTACAATTTATATTTTCCCATCAGGAAATTAATTTCAATATTTTGTGAATGGATCTGGGCCCCTTGAGAGGATCCCTAGTTCCTTTCTGATTAGGAATTTTCATCCAAACATAAGATTTCCTCTGTTCCTCAACAGGTCAGGTATTATACAGTTTTAATAAGAAATTATGTCATACATTTTAGGAAATCTAGAGTGTTGACGATGCTTCAGAAATTCCTAGGCATTAATTAGAGGGTGCTGAAAAGCAATAGTCCCTATAATTCAAGGATGGTGATAGGATAGAAGCAAGTGTAAGACTAAACAATCATGAGATGGGGACAGATGCTATGAAAAAAAAAAAAAAAGAAGCAGGTTAAAGGAGAGAGTGAGTGGGGTTTTATGGTGGGTGTTCAGGTAAGACTGGCTAAGAAGGTAATTTTGAACAGAGACTTCAAAGAAGAGAAGGTGGAATACAGGAGGTCTTCCTGGCAGAGGGAATAGGCAGCTCAAAGGCACTGAGGATCTGCTTCTGTCAGAAAATCAAGGCTCAGGAGGAATCCAGTGTATTGAGGGGATTGGTCATAAAGGAGAGTGATGAGAGGTGGTGGCAGTGAATTTTGTAGAACCATGTGGCCTCATAGCTGCTTAAAGTTCAAGACACAGGGACTTCCTCATCCACACTATGTATCTCTTGCACTTTATGAATCCAGTTACAATAGCGTCCTGTCGATTGAAAATCCTGCCTTCAGATCATCTGTTAATTGAGTTCAGCCTGTGTATTATATGGGTAACCTTGTAATAGAGGAGCCTGTGTATCGCTGCTCTGAGGAATGCCCTCTCTCATCATGCCCCCCCCACACACTCATGCACACACACACACACACACACACAGTCACATACACAGAACACAGCATATCATGTCCTCCTGGTGTGTATTATCCTATGCCGTTCCCACCCCACCCACCACCTGCCCCAGCACACTGCTTAGGATATGAATGGATACACATCATACACATAATGTATTTAACTTTTACCTCAAGGAATGTAGAAATAGTACTCAGAAATTCCTGTTTCTATACATCCAGGGTCAAATTATCTTGGGCCTCCATTTTGGAATGGACACCTTTTGACCTGTGTGTAAAGAACATAAATAATTGCGTTCAATAAATAGAGAAATAAAGAGAGAGGAGAAAGGGAGAAATATATGGGGGGAGAGAGACATGAGATGGACATAAAGAGTAAAATGGTCTAATGAGCTCAGTTGTCCTGAGAGTCTATACGGAAGGAAAGCTTCCTTGGTGCTGGTGGCATCCAATCCTGGTTAGATCCAATTGTACCCAGCAAAATTAATAAAAGTGCAAAAATAAATTTCCCAAAAGACAAAGGTAGTGACATCTTTATGGTGAAACACCTTACAGATTGAATATCAAGAGAGAAAAATGAGTAAAGAGAATAAACCTACATTGCACAAAATTAGACATTTTTATTACCAGATAGCAAAAAGCAGATTTTTTCCCCCTGTGCCTTTTCCATATTTTTTAACCCACTGGTTTTTATTTGGTCCAATAGAGAACAAGGTGAGCCCTTTTATCACTTTTCTTATGTGACATTCTTCTGTGTGTATTTGTCATTCTTAGCCTTTGGATTTTAGTTACTTTCTTGACTAGTCTGTTGAGCACCACTACTCACAGTTCTGTTCCTTGACCAACATGCAAAGCCTCTTCAGACTCTGTAAAACCCTAGACACCCTGCGTCAATCTATTCTCTTACTCTGAATACTGCTCATGTGACTTATCTGAAGACATTATCTCATACTCACGTTTTTCTCACAGCACTCTTGTCTGTCGCTCTGAGATAAGGACTAAAGAAGTAACAATTTCACCTGCACTCTTCATCTTTTTCTTTATGTAAGTGATTGTATATGCACTTATATTGGAACAAATTCAAGAAAATGAGACCTTATGAAATACAAAGAATGACAGAAGAGATAAAACCAGGTTAAAGAGAGCAGTTTCAGTACAACCACATTCAACAAATTCGAGGAGAGTTTAGAGAACCAACTTGAAATATGACCTAGAGGAGCAGTAATTCTGCAAAATAAACATGGATGAATAAGAAAATTTCCCAAGACCTTAAATACAAGGGTATAAGATACAAAGTTCTTAGAAATTCATGTCTATGTATCTGAATATATGTAATTATAGAAGGAATTTGTTTATCTTTAGATACTGGATTCGTTTTAACAGTCTTCAATATAATAAATGTGTTTTCCTGTAAAAACAAAAGGAAAGCAAATTTCAGGCACAGAGCAGATGATCTTTTAATTGTGTTGGATGAATCGGAAATTAGGTCTCCTTATATATGGACTTGAGAATAAAGGAATATTTTTAAAGATTTTATTTACCTATTTGACAGAGAGAGAGAGAGAGAGCACACAGCAGGGAGAGTGGAAGAAGGAGAAGCAGGCTCCCCGCTGAGCAGGAAGTCTAATGTGGGACTCCATCCCAGGACTCCAAGATCAGGACCTGAGCTGAAGGCAGTTGCTTAACCAGCTGAGCCAGACGGCACCCTGAGAATAAAAGAATCTAAAAATGTATTTTAGTGTGGGAAGAAACAGTATCTAAAGTTTTAGTTTTATCTCATATAAAGATATATGGGACAAGTGTGCTTATGGAAGGTAAAGGTGATGCTTGGTCAAATGTAAAAAGAAAAACTTTCAAGTGATGGCATTTCTATTTTAGAAATAGACCAAATAATAAAAGGCCACAGGATGTCTCTGCATACAGAGACATGAACACTAGTTGGAAATATGTACAAAAGGTGATTTGTGAGCAATAAATATGCAGAAGTACATTGACTTTCTTTTTTGGAAACAGGGATTCACTAGTGAAGAATATTAAGGTGACAAGTTCTTTCAGAAAAAAAAAAAACACTAGAAAAAGTAGTGGAGGGGATACATTATGACCAAGTCACAGACTTAACCACACAAAACATACACTCTCACACATTCTAAACAAATACATCTACACATACATTAAAAAGCAAAATGGCAAATAGCAAAATTGGTGAAATAAACAACAATTCTTTGTTGAAAGTGCACACACACACACACACATCAAAAAAAAAAAAAATCAAACTCAAAAAACCTAGGAATAAAACCACTCTGATCACTATACAAACATCACAATTTTCAATTGAAAATGTGAGTGACTAGCTAAACCAGACCATGTTCAGGCTCACAAGTAATGAGGTAATTGTAAAGGAAGCTCATTAGCAAACCCTTTTTCATATAATATAAGTAAAAAATTTCATTTGAATGCTGGAGAGAGGAGGTACTGTGATATGTATGTTTCATGTACTGCTCTTGCATAGATATGCCTTGGAGAATTCTTTTGTCTGGATTTTACTCCTCAGTATGGAAATGTAATCTAATACACCCTATCTTAAACTTGAAAAGACATGTTCTCACTTCATTGTATACCCCTCTACAGCTAATACTTGACTTTTCTACTCTGGTTAATTGCAAAGATCCTTGGTCTCATGTTCTAATGTTATGCTTCCCATTTCCCATTTAATTGGTTTTCCATTATTATGATTTAGTGGTTAGCACAGAACCTTGAATTTCTGAGTACTATTCACTTCTCTATTTAACATCATAAATACACAAATGAATCAATCATAAATTTCTTAAGCCAGCAAACAACCATAGCAAACTCTCAGCTCTGGGCTGGGCTGTGCTGGACTAGCCCTCAGGTGACCTCAGCTAAAATATCTACTCACTAGACCTTCCTCTGAAGTTCATACTGGGCAGTAAAACTCATCTAGATGGGGTCTTTAAGAGGACGGTCTCTACATGGAAATTAAAATACCTGTTTGGTTGGAAGACCATGGAGGATGAAGCTCTGTCCCCAAACAAGAGAGCAGGAATGGGTCAAACTCCAGTTCCCCATCCAGACTTAGGACTGCACAAGAAATGCCTGGGTCTTGTCAATTCCAAGGCTGTCTACCCTGTGGGACTGCAGCTGAGGAGGTATTTATAGCTGCTTTGGTCTGTTCACTAGGCACATTTCCCTCTTGTTTTTCCATCTTGTAGGCACATGATTCCCCTGTGGGACACTAGTGTGGAAAGAAAGGAAAGTTTTCCCGTTGCATTTCTGTTACTAGGATACCAGTGATAAGTCAGAAGAAGTCAGTTTTCCTTACCTCTTTTCTATATCTTCTTCTTCCTTCAGAGATCTAAACTCCCAGCACCAGTCTTGAGTGAACAGTTCCTCCTGTTTAAGACTGAGAAATTGGTCCTGGCTAGGTTCCTTTGTCTTTCAAAGCATTGACTTGTGATGAAGGATACCCCTGATTTCTCTAGAAAGTTACTTTAGATTTTTTCAACAGAGATGAAAAGTTTGTTCTTTTTTTGAGATTTTATTTATTTATTTGACAGAAAGAGACACAGCAAGAGAGGAAACACTAATTGGGGGGTGGGGGTGAGAGATGAAGAAGCAATCTCTCAGCCGAGCGGGAAGCAAGATGCAGCACTGGAACCCAGGACCCTGGGATTGTGACTGAGCCAAAGGCAAATGCTTAAGGACTTAGCCACCCAGGAGCCCCAAAGTTTGTTCTTTTAATATAAAACCTTGCACACTACATTCCTTGTCTTCATGACAATTTTGCCAAAACAATTAAGAATTTTACAATTTATCACAAATTCAGATCTATGACTTGAAACATCACAATAAAATATTTGTTAAATATGAGATATATTTAGTTTTTCTGCACTACTATAAAAGTTTAGCACCTTATAGTAATTGCCTGATTTAATTTTTCCAGAAGTTAATTCTGTGAGGAAGCACTAGTGTGAACTCTATTCCCCATGGGGACAGAAGGCTTGAAGAATTTAGTGATTTCTCGAAATTATCATTGCAGAGAGGAAAGGTGTTGATTGCTTTCTCTCAGGATGCTCCCAGTTTTCAAACTCTGTGTCAGTGGTCCCAACCAGAGGTGGTTCTTGTCCCCTGGGCATAGCTGCCAATGTCTGAGGGATGCTGCTAAACACTTCCAATGAGCAGAATAATCCCCAACACAAGTAATGACCCTGTCTAAAGGTCAAATGAAAATGTGAGAAAATGTACTTCAGACCAGCATTTTCCCAACTTCAAATTGCATAGAAATCACCTAGGATTTTAGCTTAAATGCAGATTCCGCTTTAGCAGGTGCTGGTAGGCCCAGTTCAGCATTTCTAACAAACCCCTGAGTGATGTTGATGTTGCAGGTCATGGTCTGCAGAACATTCATTGAGTAGCAAGGCTGTTGTTTTGTGATAGAGTAAAGTATGGTGTTTTTAGGTCTTCTTCCCACAGACACGAAAAGATCATGTTTACATAATATTTTGAATGACTAGTGTATACAGTCATTCTAGAGGCTGTGAGAAATTCTGTGTTTGTTTCTTTTATGAAAGGACCCTTGAGGGGCACAAAAAAATACTTTCGGAAAAGACTTTCTAGTAGGCAGAATAAAAGCCTCTATAGGTCTTCCACATTATAATACCTAGAAACTTTGAATATGCTATTTCTTATAGGAAGGAGGAGAGTAAGGAAGCAAATAGAATAAGGCTGCTGATTAGCTGACATTAAACTAATTTGGCCAAGATTATGCAGGTGGAACTAAATTGATCACCATGGTCCTCCAAATATGGGAGAGGAAAGCAGAATTGTTGGGTCAGAGAGAGATCTGAAGATGCCACGTCTCTGGTTTTGAAGATGGAGAGAAGGCATTGAGCCAAAGAATGCTTGTTGCCACTAGAAACTGCAATAGGAAAGAAAAGATTTCTCTTGGAGCATGTAGAAAGAACCAGATGCTACAGACATCTTGATTTTTGCTCACTGAGAATTATTTCAGGTTTCTGACCTCCAAGACAGTAAGAGCCTAAATTTGTTTCTTTGAAGCCTCTCATGTGGTCATTTGTTACGGCAGGAAAAAGGAATGTAATATGAGCATCAATCCAATAAGATTGTTTTAGAGAAAAGTGAATTTTGGCTTCTCAATTCATTTCTCTACTCTTGGGTGAGGACATTTGTGTTAAAATGCCACCTTATCTGAAAAAAAAAATAAATAAAGTCGATTTGGAGCTTCTCCTCCATTGCTGAACTGGAAAGAAAATGTGACTTCCCCATTGCTAAAATGTAAATGTGACTGATTTATTTATTTATTTACTTACTTACTTACTTAGGATAGAGAGAGTGTGCTCATGGGCGAGCCAAGGGAAGGGGAGAGGGAGAGGGAAAGAGAATCCTTTTTTTGTTTTGTTTTGTTTTTTATTTTATTTATTTGACAGAGAGAGAAATCACAAGTAGGCAGAGAGGCAGGCAGAGCGGTGGGGGGGTGGGGAAGCAGGGTCCCTGCTGAACAGAGAGTCAGATGCGGGGCTTGATTCCAGGACACTGAGATCATGACCTGAGCTGAAGGCAGAGGCTTAACCCACTGGAGCCACGCAGACGCCCCGGGAAGAGAATCCTTAAGTAGACTCTCCACTGAGCATGGAGCTGACATGGTGCTTTAATCCATGGCCTGAGTTCATGCTGGCAGCCAAAATCAAGAGTTAGACAAAAACTGACTGAGCCACCCAAGTGCCCCTTTTATTTATTTTTAAAGTAATCTCTATGTCCAATAAAGGGCTTGAACTCATGACCCAAAGATCAAGAGTTGCATGCTCTGGCTGCCTGTCTGGCTTTGTTGGTGTATTGCATGATTCTTGATCTCGGGATTGTGAGTTTGAGCCCCACATTGCTGTAGAGTTCACTTAAAAATAAAAAAAAGAGAGAAAGAGAGAGAGAGAGAAAGTTGCTTGACCCACTGAATGAGCCAGCCAGGTGCCCTGTGACCGTAATTTATTTATTTATTTATTTATTTATTTATTTATTTATTTATTATTTATTTATGTTAGTCATCATACAGTACATCATTAGCTTTTGATTTTAAATATATTCTCTTTTTTAAAATATGAATTCTGACTTTGTGCCCTTTGTGTTTTGAGATTAAAAAAAGAATTCATAACTAAAATTAAGTTATTCCATTCTCCTTTGTCTTTGAGTCTAAATACATATATTCTTTTAATTTCATGTTATTTCAAACATTCACTCTTTTATTTCTATCCTCTCCAAATTTCTTTCAGATTTCCTTTCAACATTAGAGATGAGATTATTGAGTCTGTGTTGTACATAGGGAGTAGGGAAGGGGAAAATGAAACAAGATGGGACTGGGGAGGGAGACAAACCATAAGAGACTCTTAATCTCACAAAACAAACTGAGGGTTGGTGTGGGGAGGGGGGTCTGGAGAGGGTGGTTGGGTTATAGATATTGGGGAGGGTATGTGATATGATGAGTATTGTGAATTGTGTAAGCCTGACAATTCACAGACCTGTACCCCTGGGGCAAATAATACATTATAGGCTAATAACAATAATTAATAAAAAGAGAAGGTATCTGTAGGAAGTAACACACAAATACATATATGTGCATATGCTCTTACCTATGAAATACTTCTTAGACTCACCAACTATTTCCAAACACTGTAATTATTCCTGACAACATCCACCTGCATTGGAGATAAGGAAACAGAAGTTTCAGATTTATTACAATTTTTTTTACAATTATATAACAAATCTTTAAAGCTTTTGTGAAATTTTTTGAATTATATATAAATGGACTCAGGCAGTATGTACTCTTAATTTTTATTAACATATTATGTATTATTTGTTTCAGGGGCACATGTCTGTGAATCATCAATCTTACACAATTCACAGCACTCACCATAGCATATACCCTCCCCAATGTCCATCACTCAGCCACCCTATCCCTCCCCACCCCACCACTCCAGCAACACTCAGTTTGTTTCCTGAGATTAAGAGTCTCTTATGGTTTGTCTCCCTCCCCAGTCCCATCTTGTTTCATTTTTCCCTCCCTTCCTCCCATGACCCCCCTCTGCCTCTCAAACTCCTCATATCAGAGAAATCATATGATAACTGTCTTTCCTGATTGACTTATTGGCTTAGCATAATACCCTGTACTTCCAACCACATCATTGCAAATGACAAGATTTCATTTTTTTGATTACTGCTAAGTATTCCATTATATATATATACTACGTCTTCTTTATCCATTCACCTGTTGATGGACATCTAGGTTCTTTCCATAGTTTGGCTATTGTGGACATTGCTGCTATAAACATTCAGGTGCATGTACCCCTTCGGACCCTACATTTGTATCTTCAGGGTAAATACCCAGCAGTGCGGTTGCTGGGTCATAGGGTAGCTCTATTTTCAACTTTTTGAGGAACCTCCATGCTGTTTTCCAGAATGGCTGCACCAGCTTGCATTCCCACCAACAACGTAGGAGGGTTCCCCTTTCTCTACATCCTTGCCAATACCTGTCATTTCCTGACTGGTTAATTTTAGCCATTCTGACTGGTGTAAAGTGGTATCACACTGTTGTTTTAATCTGTATTTCCCAGATGTCATGTACTCTTACTTTTTGTATGATTACTTTAATTCAAAATAGTTTGCATTTTATATGTGTTTAGTTTCTTGTATGTCATTGTAATTCAATGAATTGTTTAAAAGAAAAAATCGGTTATAACTAATCAATGAATTCAGCAAGATATAAAGTCAATATACAAAAATTGCAACTCTATACACTAAATTGCAACTCTATACACTAAAATGAAATTATCACAAAGGAAATTTTTTTTTAAAAATCTCATTTACAACTGCATCAACAAAAATAAAATATATGAGTACATTTGAACAAGGAGATGAAACATCTGTACAGTGGAAACTATAAGACATTGCTGAAAGAAACTGAAGACACAAAGAAATGGAAAGATATTCCATGCTCATTATTTGGAAGAATTAATACTGTTACAATGTCCCTACTACTCAAAGCAATCTGTGGGTTCGGTGTAATCCCTGTCAAAATTCCAGTGGCATATTTTACAGAAATAGAACAAACACTCCTTCAATTTTTATGGAATCACAAAGACCCCAAATAATGAAAGCAACCGTGAGAAAGAACAACAAACTTGGAACCATTATCCTCCCTGATTTCAAACTAAATTACAAAGCTCTGGTAACCCAAACAGCATGAAATGCCCACAGGTCAATGGAATGGAATAGAGAACCCAGAAATAAACCCACAGATAAGTGGTTAACAGGTTTATGACAAAGGAGTCAAGAATCTATAAGAAGGAAGGAACAGTCTTCCAATAAATGGTGTTGGGTAAACTGGACATCTGCGTGCAAAAAAAAAAATAATAATAATAATAATGCAACCGGACCAGTATTTTTTACCAAAGGCAAATATTAACTCAAAATGGATTAAAGAATTCAATGTAAGATTTGAAGCCATAAAAATCCTAAAAGGAAACATATAGGTCTTGGCAATCATTTTTAGGATTTGACACCAAAAGCAAGGGAAAAAAGCAAAACTAAAAAGATCTACCTCAAAGTAAGTACTTCTGCACAACAGATGAAACCATCAATAAAATGAAAAGGCAACCTCCTAGATAGCAGAGAATATTTGCAAATCATGTATCTAAGGGGTAAATATTCCAAATGTATGAAGAAGTCATACAACTTAATAGCAACAAACAAACAATCTGATTAAACAATGGGCAGAGGATCTGAAGAGACATTTTTCAATGAAGACAACAGGGGAGGAGGTCAAGATGGTAAAGGAGTAGGGGATCCTACTTCAACCAGTCCCCTGAATTGAGCTGGATAGCTACCAGAACACTCTGAACAGCCATGAAATCACCCTGAGACATAAGAAGATACATCAGGATCTATACCAACAGAATATTTCTGGTGGCTGGTTTCAAGGTATGAAGCTCCTGCTGAGTAGAGAGCCCAATGCAGGGTTCGAACCCAGAACTCCGGGATCATGACCTGAGCTGAAGGCAGACACTTAACTGCCTGATTCACCCAGGTGCCCCAGGAGTCACATTTGTGCATAGCACATGAAAATTTCAACCAAAATCCAGAAAATAATATAATAAAAACCCAAACATGCCACTGGTCTTTCATCTTAATGAACACACTTTACAAATGACTTTGATATACCATAATTCAATGAATACATGAAGTTCCTGAGAAAGAACCATTTTTCACAGCAATAAATGTATGCTTTAGTATTTGCTTTACCATCCTCCTTAAAGCCAAGTTTGATTCTAAGGCCTCTTTTTATGCATATTTGTCTTTTGGAGTAGATTGTACCTGGAGACATGTATTTTATTATCATTTTTTTGCAAGTCACTATGGTAGGCATGGTGGACACAAGCTGTGTAACAAAGGATCCTAATGTGTAGAAAAATCCCATGATCTGCTATAACCACCATTATGGTGAAGTTTGCATTCTTAGGAAGAGCAATTAAGGTAGTGATATACAAAGGAATAGTGTCCACAAAAGTGAAGCATAGTAGAGAAAGTCAATTATCAAATAGTTTTGCTTGTTCCTGGAGCATAAGGAATAACATGGAGGACAGGGGTAAATGGAGAGGAGAATGCGGTTGGGGGAAAATGGAGGGGGAGATGAACCATGAGAGACTGTGGACTCTGAAAAACAATCTGAGGGTTTTGGAGTGGTGGGGAGTGAGAGGTTGGATGAGCCTGGTGGTGGGTATTATGGAGGGCACGTATTGCATGGAGCACTAGGTGTGGTGCATAAAGAATGAATTCTGGAACACTGAAAAGAAATTAAGAAAAAAAAGTGAAGTATAGTGGTCTCAGAATTTTCTCTATTATAAACTTGCATAAATAGCTGTGTTGTCCCGTAAAAGAAAAAATAGTCACTATGATGTTTTATTTGAGAAGCAATTTTTTAAAATTTTTTTCAGTGTTACAAAATTCATCGTTTATGCATCACACCCAGTGCTACATGCAAAAGAAATTTTTTTTAATGATTTATTTCTTTTCAGCGTAACAGTATTCATTGTTTTTTCACCACACCCAGTGCTCCATGCAATCTGCGCCCTCCCCAGTACCCACCACCGGGTTCCCCCAACCTCCCACGCCCCGCCCCTTCGAAACCCTCAGGTTGTTATTATTCTTAACACATATATGCAATCCCTTGAATAAGAGAGAATGTCCAAATATTTCATATCCAAGGTTAGGAATGACATTGAGAAAGTAGGAAAATGACAAAGGGAAAGTTTCTTGGATATCAGAGTTATCACAAATCTTAATAGACTGAGTTACATAAATTATGCAGAGATGTAAAAAAAAAAAAAAAGTAGATATGGGCACCTGGGTGGCTCAGTGGGTTAAGCCGCTGCCTTCAGCTCAGGTCATGATCTCAGGGTCCTGGGATCGAGTCCCACATCGGGCTTTCTGCCCAGCAGGGAGCCTGCTTCCCTCTCTCTCTCTCTGCCTGCCTCTCTGCCTACCTGCGATCTCTCTCTGTCAAAAAAATAAATAAAATCTTTTAAAAAAAAGTAGATACTACAGGAAAAAAATATAGAAGATGTATGTTCCACTTTCACAATCTGATCAAGGGATCTCAACATTTGGCTCAGGCTTTGGGCCCTGCAATCATGGGCGCTTCTTCAGATCCAGGAAAGTTGTCCATTTTAGAGCCGCCATCCCAGAGAATCTCATCAGAGAATGCTTTATGTCCTTGTTCCTCAGGCTGTAGATGAAGGGATTCAGCATGGGTGTGACCACTGTGTACATCACTGAAGCTACTGCACTAGAATGGGAGCTCTGGGTAGCTGCAGAAGTAAAGTACACTCCTAAGCATGTAAAATAAAATAAGGATACAACCAAGAGGTGAGATGCACAGGTGGAAAATGCTTTATACTTGCCCTCAGCTGATGATATTTCAGATATAGAGGAAATTATCTTAGAGTAAGAGTAAAGGATCCCAATGAAGGAACCAACATCCATCAACAAAGCTGCAAAGTATATCACCATGTTATTGAGAAATGTGTCAGAACATGCAAGTTGGATCATCTGATTGAGTTCACAGAAAAAGTGGGGGATTTCCACCTCTGTGCAGAAGGACAGCCGCAACACCATGGAAGTGTGTAGTAAGGAATGAAAGACACTCAGGATCCAGCATACCAGAACCAGAAGTCCGCAAAGGCAGGGGTTCATGATGACTGTGTAATGCAGTGGGTGACAGATGGCCACAAAGCGGTCATAAGCCATCACAGTCAGGAGAAAGATATCTAATCCTGTAAAGAGCATGAAAAAATACATCTGTGTGATGCAGCCTGCATAGGTTATGACTTTACTCTGAGTCTGGATGTTCCACAGCATCTTGGGGATGGTGGTGGTGGTAAAACAGATGTCTGCAAAAGACAGGTTGGCGAGGAAGAAGTACATGGGGGTGTAGAGATGGAAGTCAGAGCTGACAGCCAGGATGAGGAGCAGGTTTCCAAACACAGTGATCAGGTACATGGAGAGGAAAAGCCCAAATATGAGGGGCTGCAGTTCTGGTTTCTCTGAAAATCCCAGAAGCTGGAACTCTGAAATTCCTGTATTGTTTCCTGGGTCCATGTGTTGCAGTTGACTACCAGCACAGGGGAAAATAACAAAACTAATTTTCACACAAATAGTCCTTCTTCACATTGTGGAAATGAAACAATTTATATTTGCAGTGAAGAAACTAATTGCAATATTTTGTGAATGGTTTCCAGGATCCCTTGTTCCTCTCTGATTAGGAATTTTCTTCACAACATCAGATGTTCCCCAAAAAGTCAGGTATTTTACCATTTTAGCAAGAAAATATTTCATGCATTGGAGGACTATATAGCTCATTGACCATGTTTTGGAAACTCTAGTAATAAAGCAGAGTGTTGAAAAGAAAATGTCCCTACAATTCAATGATGGTGATAGGTTAGTTGCATATATAAAGATTAAATAATCATGAGGTGGGGAGAGATGATATGAACAGAACAGAAGCTGATTAAGGAAGAGAATGTATTAGGTGTTATATTGAGTATTCAGTCAAGGTTAGCTAAGAAGGTGACCTTTGAACAAAGGCCTATGGAAGAGAGGGTGGAAGAAGGGAGGTCTTCCTCGTAGATGGGAAAGCTGGGGAAAAGACCTTGAGGCAGTGCTTCTCTCAGAAAATCAAAGTTCAGAAAGAAGCCAGTGTGCTACGGGAAATGGACAAGAAGGGAGAGTGATGAGAGGTGGTGGCAATGAATTTCACAGAATCATGTGGCCTCACAGCTGCTTGAAGTTCAAGACACAGAGAATTCCTTGTCTCCACTATGTATATCTTGCACTTAGGGTCCTGTCAGTTGACTATCCCTCCTTAGTATCATATGGTGATTGAGTTTGGCCTGTGTAGTATAACGTTCACATTGAAATAGAGGACCCTGTGTACCACTGCTCTGAGGACTCCTCTCACTCATTAAGATGCCCACATGCACATGCACACACATACACAGACACACACACAGTGTCACAAACATGCAACACAGCACACCGTGTCCTATTGGTGTGTATTACTTCTATGTCCTTATCACCTCTTCCCCACCCACTCTAACACACTGTTTAGGAATATGAATGCATATATATCATGTTACCTTTCCCATAAAGAATGTAAAACTAAGACCCAGAAATTCCTATTTGTAGCTTCCCAGGGACAAATCATCTTGGGGCTCCATTTTGGAGGTCGCTTTCTGACCTGTGTGTAAAGAAACATAAAAAAAAAAAATGTGTTCAACATTTGGGGCCTTTTCTGGTTCCATACACATTTTAGATTATTTGTTCCAGCTCTGTGAAAAATGCTGGTGGTGATTTGATAAGGATTGCTTTGAATGTGTAGATTGCTTTGGGTAGCATAGACATTATAATAATATTTGTTCTTCCAATCCATGAGCATGGAATGTTTTCCATTTTCTTTGTGCCTTCCTTAATTTCTTTCAAAAGTATTCTATAATTTTCAAACTAAGATATTTTACCTCTTTGGTTAGGTTTCTTCCTAGATATCTAGATATTATGGTTTTTGATACAATTGTAAACAGCTAAGAGACACATGAAAAATGTGTGGTTACATCACTCATCATCAGGCAAATACAAATCAAAATCACAATGAGATACCACCTCACACCAGTCAGAATGGCTTAAATTAACAATTCAGGAAACAACAGTTGCTGGCAAGGATGCAGAGAAAGGGGAACCCTCATACACTGTTGGTGGGAATGCAAACTGGTGAAGCCACTCTGGAAAACAGTATGGAGGTTCCTCAAAAAGTTCAAAAAAGAGCAACCTTACCATGCTACAATTACACTGCTTGGTGTTTATCCAATGGGTACAAACATAGTGATTCAATGGGGCACATGCACCTCAATGTTTATAGCAGCAATGTCCACAAAAGGCAAAAAATGGAAAGAGAATGTCCATCCACAGATGAGTGGATAAAGAAGATGTGGTATAAATACACAATGTAGTATTACTCAGCCATTAAGTATCAAATCTTGCCATTTTCAAGGATGTGGATGGAGCTAGCATGTATTATGCTAAGCAAAATAAATCAGAGAAAGACAAATACCATATTATTTCATTTACATGTGGAATTTAAGAAATAAGCCTGAAGAACATAGGGGAAAAGAATGAAAAATAAAATAAGTTAAAAACAGAGAAGGGGGGAAACCATAAGAGACTTGATTATAGGACAGAAACTGAAGGTTGCAGGAAGGGAGTGGGTAAGGGGATGAGGTGACTGGGATATGGTCATTAAGGAGGGTACTTGATGGAATAAGCCCTGGGTGTTATACACAACTGATGAATCACTAAATTCTAACTCTGACACTAATAATACACAATATGTTCATTAAACTAAGCTGAATCTAAATTAGAAATTACAAAAATAACATCAGAAAAAAATTCTGTTCAATAGACAGAGAGATAGAGACAGATAGACAGAGGGAGGGAGAAATTAGATGGACATAAAGAATAAAATGATCTATTAAGTTCAGTTGTCCTGAGAGACTGCGAGGAAGGAAAGCTACTTTGGTGCTCCTGTCATCCCCTTCTGGCTACAACCCATTTATACCCAACAAAAATAATTAGAGCTAAATTAAATTTGTCCACAACACAAAGTAGTGACATCTTTATGGTGTGAAACACCTTACAGAGTGAATGTCACAAGAGAAAAATGAGTAAAAAGAATAAACCAACATTTCACAAAATTTGGGCATTTTTATTATCAGATAGCAGACAGAAAAAGACTTGTTTTTCCTGTGCCTATTCAAATATAAATTAGATTGCCAATGACTTAGGAAAGAATTTGAAGAAGTCTTTTAATGTGGAGAGAAGCAGTATCTAAAGTTTTAGTTTCATCTCACAGCAACAGATGAAAGAATGCTTATGGGAGGTAAAGGTGATTCATGGTCAAATATAATAAGAATTCCTTTCAAATGATGGCATTTCTATTTTAGAAATAGAGTCAATGATAAAAGGAAAAAGGAACAATAAGGTATGTGGAGATGTGAACACAAGTTGGATAAAGAGGGCGATTTGTGAGCAATAAATAGGCAGAAGGACCTTCATTTTTAGATTTTTAGTCTTTGGAAAAACAGTATGAACAAGTGAAGAATATTATGGTAATATCAATTGTTCCAGCAAAACAAACAAACAAACAAAAAGTAAAAAATCGGTATAGGGAATATATTATAACTAATTCAGAGACTTAAAACTCAAAATTTAAACACTCACACATTCTGCACAAATACATCTACACATACTTTAAAAAGAAAAAAATGGCAAGTAGCTAAATTGGTGAAATAAATAGCAATACTTTGCTTGGCAGAATGCAATAAAAAACCAGAAATACAACCACTCTGACTCCCACAGACAATTTCCAAGAAAGAAAGTGTGTGACTAGCTAACCCAGCACATACTGTGGCTCACAGGTAATGAGGTAATTGTAAAGGAAGCTTATTAGCATACACTTTTTCACATAATCCTTGTAAAAAATTTCACTTGAATACTCGAGAAAGGAGGTACTGTGATATGTACGTTTTATGGGCAGCTCTTGCATAGACGTATCTGCGAGAATTCTTTCATCTGGACTTTTCTCCTCAATATAGAAATGTAGTCTAATATGTCCCATCTTAAACATGAAAAGACACATCCCCACTTCACTGTATACTCACTTCACTGTATATCCTTCCACACCTAATACTTGACTTTTCTACTCTGGTTAATTGCAAAGATCCTTGGTATCATGTTTTACTTTTATGCTTCCTATCCCTCATAGAATTGGGTTTCCCTTATTATTATTACTTGCAAACGTTAAACCTTGCATTTTGGAGTTCCATGTTCACTTCTATTTTTAGCATCATAAGTATATACATGAATCAACCAGTAAATTTCTTAATCAAGCCGGCAAATAACCACAGCAAACTCTCAGATCTGGGTGGGGCTTGACTGGCCCTCAGATGACCTCAGGTAAATGCCCTTGACTTTCACTTTCTTATCTTCTCCTGCCCTGTCTCTAATAGGCAGTAAAACTCATCTTGATAGGGTCTCAGAGAAGAAAGTCTCTACGTGAAAATCAATAATACCTGTCTGGCTGATAGATGATGGAAGATGAAGCACTGTCCCCAGACAAGAGAGCAGGAATGAATCAATCTTCAGTGCCCCACCCAGACTTAGGACTGCACAAGAAAAGACCCAGTCTTGTCCCTTACAAAGTTGCCCATGCTCTGAGACTGCAGCAGAGGACATATTTACAGTTGCTTTGGTCTTCTCATTAGGCACATTTCCCTCTTGTTCCTCCTACCTGTAGGCATATAATTTCCCTGCGGGACACTAATGTGGATAGAAAGGAACGTTTTCCTCTTGGATTTCTGTTCATAGGAGACCAAATGTTAAGCCAGGTACAGTCAGTTTTTCTTACTCTTTTTCTATGATTTCTTCTGCTCTTCAGAGATCTAAACTCCAAGTACCTTATCCCACCCCTGAGTGAACATTTTCTCCTGTTTAAGACTGAAAAATTGATCCTGACTAGGTCCCTTTTGTCCTTCAAAGCATTGACTTGGGGTGGATGATATCCCTGACATCTCTAGCAAGTTATTTTTCCCTTTTTATTTTTTTTTAATTTACTTAATTTTTCCAGTGTTCCAAGATTCATTGTTTATGCACGCCCAGTGCCCCATGCAATGCGTGCCCTCCTTAATACCTACCACCAGGCTCACCTAATCCCCCACCCCTCTCGCCTCCAAAACCTTCAGTTTGTTTCTCAGAGTCCACAGTCTCTCATGGTTCATCTCTCCCTCCAATTTCCCCCAAACCCCTTCTCCTCTCCTTCTCCCAATGTCCTCCGTGTTATTCCTTATGCTCTACAAGTAAGTGAAACCATATGATAATTGACTCTCTCTGCTTGACTTATTTCACTCAGCATAATCTACTCCAGTCCCATATCTTCTTTATCCATTAGTCTTTTGAAGTGCATCTTGGTTCTTTCCACAGATTGGTGATTGTGCACATAGCTGCTACAGGGCTACCCATGACCCTGTAATTATACTACAGGGTATTTACCCCAAAGATACAGATATAGTGAAAAGAAGGACCCTATGTACTCCAGTGTTCATACTTTCCACTTTTTAAACAAAGATGAAAATGTGTTCCTTTAAAATAAAACCCTGGGCACTACACTCATTGGCTCCATAACAATTTAGCCAAAACTATTGGGAATTTTCCAATTCTATCACAAGTTTAGAGTATGAAAATGTAATTATAAAATGTTTGTTAGTTGTAAGATACATGGTGAGATATTTTATGTATTACAACCTGAATTTAGCACCTTATAAGAGTTTCTGGATTTAATTTTTATACAAGTCCATTCTGTGAGGAAACACAGTATAAATTTTTTTCCCCATGGGGAAATGATGCTTGAAGAATTTAGCGATCTTCTCAAAATTATCATTGTAGAAAGGGGTGGGTGTTGACTGCATTCTGTCAGGATGTCCCAGTTCTCAAACTCTGTGCCAGTGCTTAGAAGCAGAAGTGGTTCTTGTCTCCTGGGCATAGCTGCCAATGTCTGAGGGATGCTGCTAAACATTTCCAATAAGCAGGACAGGTCCCAACACAAGTAATGACTCTGCCTCATAGGTCAAATTGAGAATGTGAGGAAATGTACTCTAGACTAGCACTTCTTCAACTTCAAACTGCATAGGAATCACCTACGATTCTATCTTAGATACAGATTCTGCTTAGCAGGTACTGGTGGGTCCAGGAGTTTGGCATTTCCACGAAGTGCCCGAGTGTTGTTGATGCTGCAGGTCATGGTCTGTGGATCACTCTTTGAGTAGCAAGACTGTGGCCCTGTGACTAAGTAAGGTGCAGGTGTTGTAGGTCTTTCACACACACACACACACACACACACACACACACACACACCATGTTTGCATAAAATTTTGAATGATTAGTGTATACAGTCATTCTAGGGGCAGTTACAAATTCTGTATTTGTTTCTTTTATAGAAGGACCCTTTAGGGGCAGCAAATAAAATACTTTTGGAAAAAGGTTTCTAATAGGGGGAATAAGAACCTCCTGAATTCAACCAGATGCTGATCCATGGAAACTTTGAATATGTTATTCTTTAAAGGAAGAGGGAGTTTAAGGTAGTAAATGAAATAAGGCTGCTAAGCACCTGTACTTAAACTTAGATTGGCCAAGATTATGCAGGTGGAGCTACTGAAATCATCATGGTCCTCTGAATATGGGAGAGGCAGACAGAATAGTTGGATGAGAGAGAAATGTAAAGATGCTATATTGTTGGTTTTGGAGATGGAGAAAGGGCAATGAGACAAAGAATGCTTGTTGTCACTAGAAACTGCAATTGGGAAAAAGAAAAAAAAAAGGAGTCTCTCCTGTAGCGTTCAACAGGAAGCAGGCACTGCAGACTTCTTGATTTTAGTTCACTGAGGCTTATTTCAGGCATCTGACCTTCAAAACACTAAAAGCCTAAATTAGTTTCTTTGACACTTCTAGTGTGATAATTTCTTAAGGCAGAAATAGGAATGTAATAAATACATTTATCCAATAAAATTGTTTTGGAGTAAGTAAAGTAAATTATGTTCTCTCAATTAATTCATTTGTCTACTCTTGGGTGGAGGTATTTTGCATTGAAATCCAACATTACGTGGAAGAAAAAAATAATAATAAAGTCATTATGAAGTTTCTGCTCCATTGCTGAAACTGAATGGAAAAAAATGAATTCAGCATTGCTAAAATATGTGACTTACTTACTTTATGTATTTGTTTATTAAAGATTTATTTATTTATTTTGGAAAGAGAAAGTGTATACATGCACCAGCCTGGGGAAGGGCAGAGATAGAGGGAGAGAATCCTTAAGCAGACTCCCCACTGAGCATGGAGCCTGACATGGCACTTGAGTCCATGCCCTGAAATCATACCTTGAGCAAAATCAAGATTTGGATCCTTAACTGACTGAGCCACTGAAGTGCCCTTTTTATTTGTTTTTAAAGTAATCTTTATGCCCAATGTAGTGCTTGAACTCACAACACTAAGATCAAGCATTGCATGTTCTGGTCACCTGGCTTGCTCAGTTGGTGGAACAGGTGACTCTTAAACTCAGATTTGTGGGTTTGATCCCCATGTTGTTGGCAGAGATAACTTAAAAATAAAAACTTTAAAGAAAAAATAAAGGAGTTGCTTGCTCCAATGCCTGAGACAGCCAGGTGCTCTGTGTCTTTACATTTAAATATGAATTCTTTTATTATTATTATTTTAAATATGAATTCTTTATTATTTTACTTTATTATTTTATTATTTATTTATTTATTATTATTTGTTTATTTATTTTATTTAAATTTAATTTGCCAACATATATCACACCACTAGTTTTTGATGCAGTGCTCAATGATTCATCATTATGAATCACCCAGTGATCATGGCATCTCATGCTATACTTAATGCCCATCACCCAGTTACACCATTGGCCTACCCATATCCCTTTCCACACTCCTCAGTTGGTTTCCTGGAGACAATAGTGTCACATGGTTTATCTCCCTCTCTGATTCTTTCCATTCAGTTTTCCCTCCTATCCTTTATGATCCTCTGCTGTATTCCTTACATTTCATACATAAGTAAAATCTTATGGTGCTCGTATTTCTCTACTTGACTTAATACACTCAGCATAATACCCTCTAGTTACATTCATGCCAAAGCAAATGATATCCATCCTTTCTGATGGCTGTGTAATATTCCATTGTATATATCCACCATATCTTTATTCATTCATCAGTTGAAGGATATCTCATCTCTTTCCACACTGTGGCAATTGTGGACATTGCTTCTATGAACATTGGGGTGCATATGCCCCTTCTTTTCACTACATATGTGTCTTTGGGGTAAACACCCAGTAGTGTAATTGCTGGGTCATAGGAAAGCTCTATTTTTAACATCTTGAGGAACCTCCATACCATTTTCCTGGTGCCTGTACAACTTGCATTCCCACCAACAGTGTAAGAGGGTTCCTCTTTCTCCACATCTACACCAACATTTGTTGTTCCCTCTCTTGTTGATTTTTGACATTCTAACTGGTGTAAGGTGATACCTCATTGTAGTTTTGATTTGTATTTCCCTGATGGCAAGAAATGTTGAGCATGTCTTCATGTGTTTGTTTGGCAATTTGTATGTCTTCCTTGGATAATGTCTGTTCATGTCTTCTGACAATTACATTATGGGATTTGTTGTTTTCTGGGGGGTATGGAGTATGATAAGCTCTTTATAGATCTTAGATACCAGCCCTTTATCCATAATGTGATTTGCAAATATCTTCTCCCACTTCATGGGTTGCCTTTAGTTTTGTTGACTATTTCCTTTGCTGTGCAGAAACTTTTTATCTTGATGAAGTCCCAAAAGTTCATTTTTGTTTCTCTTTACCTTGGCTTGTGTCTTGCAAAATCACTGTGGTCAAGGCTTAAGAGATTACTGCCTATGTTCTCCTTTAGGATTTTTTTTTTTTTTTTTTTTTTTACTATGTGCAATTGGCCATAGAGTTGAGGGTCCATTTCTGGGGTCTCTATACTGTTCCACTGATCTATATGTCTGTTTTGTGTCAGTACAATGCTTTTGATGATCACAGCTTTGTAATATAACTTGAAGTCAGGCATTGCAAAGCCCACTGTTTTTGTTTTGTTTTTTTTTTTTTTTTAAGATTTTATTTATTTATTTGACAGACAAAAATCACAATTAGGCAGAGAGGCAGGCAGAGAGAGAGAGGGAAGCAGGCTTCCTGCTGAGCAGAGAGCCCCATGTGGGGCTCCATCTCAGGACCCTGGGATCATGACCTGAGTCGAAGGCGGAGGCTTTAACCCACTGAGCCACCCAGGTGCCCCCTTTTTTTTTAAATCAACTTACCTTTGGTGATTCAGTCTTTTCTGGTTTCCTACAAATTTTAGAATTGTTTGTTCAAGTATAGGTTGCTCTGAACATCACAGACATTTTCACAATGTTTATTCTTTGAATCCCTGGGCATGGAATATTTTTCCATCCTTTTGTATAGCCATTTCTTTCATAATTGTTCTGTAGTTTCTAGAGTATAGATTCACCTCTGTAGTTAGGTTTATTCCAAGGTATCTTATGGGTTTTGGTGCTATCGTAAGTGAAATTGATGCCTTAATTTCTCTTCCTTTTGTGTCATTTTAGTGTACAGAAATGCAGCAGATATGGACCCTCAACTCTATGGTCAACTAATCTTTGATAAGACAGGAAGAATATCTGATGGAAAAAAGACAGTTTCTTCAATAAACAGTGCTGGGAAAGTTGGACAGCCACATGCAGAAGAATGAAACTAGACTATTTTCTTACACCATACATAAAGATAAAATAAAAATGGATGAAACACCTCAATGTGAGACAGGAATTTACCAAAATCCTACAGTAGAATATATTCAGTATATTGGCCAGTTGACAGTGACCACAGTGACTTCTTTCAAGACACATCTCCAAAGAGAAGGGAAACAAAAGCAAAAATGAACTTTTGGGACTTCATCAAGATAAAAGCTTCTGCACAGCAAAGGAAGTAGTCAACAATACTAAAAGACAATCTATGGAATGGGAGAAGATATTTACAAATGACACTATAGATAAAAGTTTGGTATCCAAGATCTATAAAGAACTTCTCAAACTCAACACTCAAAAAACAAATAATCAAGTCAAAGAATGGGCAGAAGACGTGAACAGACACTTTTCCAAAGAAGACATACAAATGGCCAAACAAACACATGAAGACATGCTCAACATCTCTTGCCATCAGGGAGATACAAATTGAAACCACATGGAGATACCACGTTACACCAGTTAGAATGGCAAAAATTAACAAGGCAGAGAACAACAAATGTTGGTGAGGAGGTGGGGTAAGGGGAACACTTTTTAAACTGTTGGTGCAGTGCAAGCTGAGCCAGCCACTCTGGAAAACAGTATGGAGGTTTCTCAAGACATTAAATATGGAGCTACCATCTGACCCAGCAATTGCACTACTGGGTATTTACTCCAAAGATACAGATGTAGTGAAAAGAAGGGGCACATACACCTCAATGTTCATACCAGCAATGTCCACAATAGCCAAACTGTGGAAGGAGCCAAGATGTCCTTCAACAGACAAATGGATAAAGAAGATGTGGTGCATATATACAATGGAATATTACTGAACCTTCGGAAAGGATAAATACCTGGCATTTGCACTGACATGAATGTAACAAAAGGATAGTATGCTGAATGAAATAAGTCAAGCAGAGAAAGACAATTATCATGGTTTTACTCATATATGGAATATAAGGAATAGCGTTGAGGACCATAGTGGAAGGGAGGGAAAACTGAATGAGAATTCAGAGAGGGAGACAAACCATGAGAGATTGTGGACTCCAGGAAACAAACTGAGGTTTAAAGAAAGGTGGGGCGTGTGGGGATGGCATAATCATGTGATGGGTATTAAGGAGGGCACCAGATGTGATGAGCACTGGGAATTACATGCAAGTAATGAATCATTGAACACTACATTAATAATGAATGATGTACTTTCTGTAGGCTAATTGAACTTAATTTAAAAAAAATAAAGTAGAAAAACATAAATGAACAAAGGAAATTTTGGGTCTATATTGGAATGGCAATGTTTGTTGTGATTTAAACAAACATAAAAAAAGTCTGGTGAGAAAGGATGAACACCCACCATTTGCATCAACATGCATGGGACTGGAAGGGATTATGGTAAGTGAAATAAGTCAACCAAAGAAAGACAATTATCATATGGTTTCACTCATATGTGAAACATAAGGAATAGCAGAGATGACATTAGGGGAAAGAAGGGAAAACCAAAGAGGGGGGAATCAGTGAGAGAGAGAAACCATGAGAGATCATCAACTCCTGGAAACAATCTGAGAGTTTTAGAGGGTAGTGGGTGGGGAGATAGGGTAGCCTGGTGATGGCTATTAAGGAGCACATGTGTTGTAATGAGAACTGGGTATTATATGCAAATAATGAATTGTTGAAGACTACATCAAAAACTAATGATGTATTGTATGGTGACTAACATCATGTAATAATATTAATTTTTAAAGTCTGGGCAATGAACTGAGACATAGAGTGAGAGGGAGGGGGAAATGAATGAGCGAGAAGAATGGTCTAATAAGCTAAGAGACTGTGTGGAAGTATCATCTCCCTTGGCTCTGGCAGCTTCCAGCCCCTGATTACATCCCATTTTGCCCAGCGAAATGGTAAGAGAACAGAATAAACTTATTTAAAAGACAGGGATATCTTATGGGATATTTACACAAACTATATCAGTAAAACTATATCAGTAAAACTATATCAGTAAAAATGTGGAGGACATATGCACTTGTTTTAAGCAACTAATGTGGGGATATTTTACAGTAGCAGGCAGAATCTCATATGGACATAGTCAATAAATTATTTGAGGGAACTGAGTTTAGGCCTTCCAATTTGCTCATCAGCTTCCCTTGGATAAGGGCAATTTGCATTTAAAGAACCCACATTAAGGATTGCCTTGGTGGCTCAGTAGTTTAAGCATCTGTCTTCAGCTGAGGTCATGATTTCTGGGTGACCTGGAATTGAGACCTGCCTGGGGCAACCTGATGACCAGAGAGTCTGCTTTTCCCTCTCCCTCTGCCCCTCCCTCCTGCTCACACACTCTCTCTCAAATAAATAAATGAATATTTTTAAAAAAGAAACCACATTACTTAGAAAATACTTAAATCCATTTGGAGATATTCTCCCCCATCAGGTGGTTCAATGAATTCCTCAAGGCATAAATGTGCCTGTGGTCTGACTCTGAGGCCTTGAAGCAGAGATATAGGAAAGGAACTCATGGTAAAAATTAAGGTGATCCATTGTAATTTACAATTTTGTGTCTATATTTCTGCATCCTTTTATTTAATGTTGATTCAAACATTTATTCTTTTCAGGGCTATCCTCTTCAAATCTCCCTTATGTTTCCTTTCTGCATAAAAGATGACATCAGGGATCATCTGTGTGTGTACACATGTGGGGCGTGTGTTTATTTGAAAGAAAAATGTGTACAAACACACACTAGATAAAACCACTACACTAGAATATTTTCTTTGGAGTATAAGATTAATTTCCACATATTTCATTCTTTTCTTACAGCATTCACAGGAAATTATGTTCTGTATTCCACACTGCCTTCAGAAATAAGGAAAAAGACTCAGGGAGCTGAAAATTTTTAATAATTAGCTAACACAGCAATTAAAGCTTATGTAATGTTCTTAAATTATACACAAAATGAAACTTGCACTCTGTGCTCTTCATTTTCATGATGCTCCTTTAATTCAAAAAACATATACTTTATTTTTTTTAATGATTTATTTCTTTTCAGCATAACAGTATTCATTGTTTTTTCACCACACCCAGTGCTCCATGCAATCCATGCCCTCCCTAGTACCCACCACCAGGTTCCCCCAACCTCCCAACCCCGCCCCTTCGAAACCCTCAGGTTGTTTTTCAGAGTCTATAGTCTCTCATGGTTCACCTCCCCTTCCAATTTCCCTCAACTCCCTTCTCCTCTCCATCTACCCTTGTCCTCCATATTGTTTGCTAAGGAAATGTTGAAAAACAAAAATAAAACTGGCTGCATTACGTTACCTGATTTCAAGCTTTACTACAAAGCTGTGATCGCCAAGACAGCGTGGTACTGGCATAAAAACAAACACATAGACCAGTGGAACAGAGTAGAGAGCCCAGATATGGACCCTCAACTCTATGGTCAAATAATCTTTGACAAAACAGGAAAAAATATCCAGTGGAAAAAAGACAGTCTCTTCAATAAATGGTGCTGGGAAAACTGGACAGCTATATGTAGAAAAATGAAACTCAACCATTCTCTTATACCATACACAAAGATAAACTCGAAATGGATAAAAGACCTCAACGTGAGACAGGAATCCATCAGAATCCTCGAGGAAAACATCTACTTTAAATATGGAGATTATTATGTGTCATCATACTTTGGTAACTGAATTAAGTGTGAAAATGTCTACAGTGTAAGGCCAAGAGTAGGATCTAGAGCACAGATAGCTGACTCTTCATTGAGGTTTGGGAGAGAGCTCTTCTACCAGTGAAGGAAAACAAGTGCTAATTATGGATGTAGGAAAAGTGGGATGAAATCAAAATAATTCACATAAATTAATTTAATTTCTGAATGGAAGAATATTTCACCTATAGAAATGTAGTAATAAGACAGAAGAACACTACAGCCATATACACAACATGGATGAGCCTTAGAAATACAATGCAGAGATTCACACCTGACTCCAGACCCATGAGGAGCCCAGCAGAGGCCAGAAATGCTTCTCAGAATATTCATTTGATCATAAAGGGATTAGTGATGAGGAGAGCAAAGACAATAGAAATGCAGCTAGAAGCCACTCTCCTTGTAATCTGCAGCCCCTGATGTATCCCTGGGACATGCAGAGGATGGCATTCCTCCAGGAACTAATGGCTGCCTTAGTGTTGATGTTTCATTAGAGACTGACAGCAATCTTAGCTTAATAAGAGTCTGACCTCCAAGAACCTGTAAACCTCACATTCAGTATAAAGAAATTCCTTAGCAACTTACATTACCTCTATCCCCTCCCCCCCAAATTTAAAATAACAGAATCAGTTACTCCTCACAATCCCAGGGCAGTTCTTTCTGCCCCCAGGACCTGTCCCCATGCTATAATAAAAGCATCTTTTGTACCAAAAATACCTCACCACTTCCTTCTTGACCATTGTGGTCAGCCAGCCTGCATCAGTATGATATTCCAATTGACAAGAAAAACCTGTTACACAGCAAGAGCTGGGGACACAATAATCCAAGTGAACAGATCTGAGACAACAGAACATGCCTCATTTTTGTTTGTGGAATATGGTCTGACAAATGAGAAGAGCAGTCATGACCGTTCTGACATTCAAGTTTATTTCTGATGACCTTATGAACAAGTGACTATATGTGGGACTCCTTCTAGGTCACTAGGAGAGTTTGAAGGACAAGCATGTTTGTGCAGAAGAACTGTGACCCTGAACCACATGACTGGCAGGACATCCAGCTCATCACGCAGAGGGAAAATATTTCTGAGCAGGAAGAAGATATGAAATGGATGATGTTGATACTGTTCATTCGCCATCTCCTAGAATTTGTGACAAATATTAGGAGACAGAGTTATTTTGTGAAACAATAGAGAGAGTCATGTTAGCAGGTAGCATTGGGTGATTTCAAATAGGAACAGGAAGATAATTTGGTGATAAAATATACAAGATACTAAGCAACCCTTCGGCTCAATGAATAACCCCCCCTCAGTTGTGGACACCAAACTTCCATGTTTCAATAAAAAGGTGCACAGCATGAACTGTGATATTAAAAAAAAAAAAAAAAAAAAAGGAAAGTAGGAAAAAAAGAAATATTTTGTATAGTAATAAAATAAAGTTTTTGAAATTTTGTATCATCATATTTATGGTTATCCTGACACTAAGGATATAACTGGTCAATCTATTCAAATTTGTCTTTCCATGTAGACTCCACTGGAAGATATATACTTGCTCATCAGTGTTTGCCGTGGCTCTGGTAGGCTTTCTGGATAGGGAGCTGACTCAAAGAATAAAAGCAGGAGACCATTTCATAAACATGAAAGCATGTTTGTAGGATAAATGCCTGATATTAAGCTTTCGATTTCTGAGGCATACGTTTCAAAGGCAGCCAGGTTGAATAAACTCATTGTCAGGTGTGTGCAACAATTACCCTATAAGGAACCAGGCTGCTTTCCCACCCCCAATGAGGTACTTCTTCAAAAAAGCCCTTGGTAAACTTCAATATTGACACGTGGTTGACCCCGCTTTTCTACGTCAGCACCCAAATTCTAATCATATAAAAATCTCCAATAAAGTGTGAACCCACAAACCCCACTCTGGCCATGGACCCTAATAAAGGTTGATCCTTTACAGAGGCTCTGTGTCTCCCTCTCAATACATCTTTCCACCTCTGAGACCTCCCTGAATGGCCTTTGGGCACCCCCTGTGCCCTCCAGGACCTGTGAAAAACATGCCTGGTTTTGTTAGAGTTCTCTGATGGGTGTTGCTGAGGTGAGTCTTGCAATCACAGTAAGAATCCAAGGGCTTGGTTGAGCCAGAGCAGAGGCTCTGGTCAGGGAAGCATCTGTGGGAATGTCCAAAAGAACAAGGGTGCAGGGGAGTGCCTGGGCTTTCCTGGCCTGAGCATTCCTGTGAGCAGCAGGAGACTTAAACAGAACAAGGTTACAGTCCACATTATCAGGAGGAGGAATGAGGGTAGTGATGTAAAAAGCCTGACAGACTCAAGGACTCAAGGTGAAAACCAGGGTTTTGTATTCACTACAACAAAGTTATGTGAAGGGCTTAGTGGCCATGTGTAGTTACTTCCAAATGAAGAATATAACTCGTGACTATTCTTTTGGGAAATCTAGGGAAAATTTAATTGGCATAGTACAAGTCATTAGAATTAAATTATTTTTAAGATTTCCAACATGCCCCTTGTAAGATAGAGAAATTTCTAAGCATTTGTGACAAATGTTGAGGAAAATATTAGGATTATATGAAAATAGACAAAGGGGATCCTGTCTATATATCAGACAGAGCAGAAGCTTAATAAAGTGAGTTACTTTAATGTATGGAGAAGTTGAATTATTCAAGCAAATGGAAATTCCAGGAAGTAAGTAGAAGGAACAAGTTCTACTTCAACAGACTGATCAAAAAATAGCAGTTCCAGCTCTGAGGCTGTGAGTCCTGCAATCATGGGCACTACTTCAACCCAAGAACCATTGGCATTTACATCACTGGAACCCCAGTGACTCTTTTCAGAGCCCTCTTTATGTCTCTGTTCCTTAGGCTATAGATGAAGGGATTCAGCATGGGTGTGACCACTGTGTACATCACTGAGGCTACTGCACTTGCGTGGGAGCTCTGGGTAGCTGCAGAGCTAAGGTATACTCCTAGGCTTGTACAATAGAATAAGGAGACAATGGAGAGGTGAGATGCACAGGTGGAAAATGCTTTATACTTGCCCTGAGCTGATGATATTCTACGTATGGAGGAAACAATCTTAGAGTACGAATAAAGGATCCCAGCAAGGGGACCACCACCGAGCACCACAGTTGCAAAATTCATCACCATGTCATTAACAAAGGTATCAGAACAGGCATGCCCAACTACCTGGTTGAGTTCACAGAAAAAATGGGGGATTTCCACCTCTGTACAGAAGGACAGCCGCAACAACATTAAGCTCTGTAATGAGGAATTCAGAACACTGATGACCCAGGACACCAGAACCAGCAGTCCACAAAGCTGAGGGTTCATGATGACTGTGTAGTGTAGGGGGTGACAGATGGCCGCAAAGCGGTCATAGGCCATCACAGTGAGGAGAAAGTCATCCCAGCCTGCAAAGAGCAGGAAAAAGTACATCTGTGTGATGCAGCCTGCATAGGTTATGACTTTTCTCTCTGTTTGTATATTCACCAGCATTTTGGGGATGGTGGTGGAAGTAAAACAGATGTCTACAAAGGACAGGTTGGCCAGGAAGAAGTACATGGGGGTGTAGAGGTGGGAGTCTGAACTGATGGTCAGGATGATGAGCAGGTTTCCAAACACAGCAATCATGTACATAGAGAGGAAAAGCCCAAATATGAGGGGCTGCAGTTCTGGATCCTCTGAAAATCCCAGGAGAAGAAATTCTGAAATTCCTGTATCATTGCCTGCTTCCATGTGGTGGAGGTGACTACAAGGAAAAAAAAAAAAAAAAGAGAGAACATAAAATTGTTCAAGTAAATGTGCTTCATTTATTTATTTATTCCTCTTTTTTTTTTTTAAGTTTTACCTTAAATGTCAATTAGTTAACCTACAGTGTAAATTTTGTTTCAAGTGCACAATAGAGTGTTTCAACACTTTCATGCATCATCCAATTCTCATCACAAGTGCCCTCCTTAATCCCCATCATCTATTTCACCCAACCACCCTCACCATCTACTGTCTGGTAAACATCAGTGTGTTCTTTGTAGTTAAGAGTCTGTTTGTTTCTTGATTTGTCTTTTTCTCTCTTTTTTCCCCAACGCTTATTTGTTTTGTTTCTTAAATTCCACATATGACTGATTTCAGCCCACACACACACACACACACACGCACACCACATCTTCTTCATTCATCTGTTGACTAACACCTGGGCTATTTTCATAGTTTAGCTATTGTAGATTAGATAATGCTGCTAAAATCATCCCAGTGCATGTATCCCTTTGAAATAGTATTTTTGTATTCTTTGCATAAATACCCCAGCAGTGCAATTGTTGGATCATAGAGTTTGGGGTATTTTTTGGTTTTGTTTTTTTGTTTGTTTACATTTTGAGGAAACTACATACTGTTTTCCAGATTGGTGCACCAGTTTGCATTCCCAACAGGGCAAGAGTCTTCCCTTTCCTACACATCCTCACCAACAACTGCTGTTTTCTGTGTTGTTGATTTTAGCCGTTCTGACAGGCATGAGGTAATACCACATTATACTTTTAATTAGGGACAAATGGGCATTATTAACAGAATGACATGCTACAATTTATATTTTGCAATCAAAAAATAAATATATATTTTTTGTATAGATCTGATCCCATTTAAGGGAAGATACTGACATCTTGGATTAGGAATTCCTGTCCATTCAGTCCTATCTCTAAGACGACAGGTGTTACAGTTTTAATGAGAAATGCTTTCCTGCATTTGGGGAATATATGTTGAGTACTGACCTCTAGACAAAGACCATAGTGTTCTATGATACAAAAATCCATAAATCCTTTGGGTAAATATATAGTAGTTCAGTTGCTGGGTTGTAGGGTAGCTCTATTTTTAACATTTTAAGGAACTTCCGTACTATTTTCCAGAGTGGCTGGACCAGTTTATATTCCAAAAAAAAATGCAAGAGCGTTCCCCTTTCCCCTCTCCTTTAGAATACCTGTTTTTTCCTGTGTTTTAATTTTAGCTATTCTGACTGGTGTAAAGTTATATCTTATTATAGTTTTGATGTATATTCCCCTGATGATGAGTGATGTTGAGCATCTTTACATGTATCTGTTAGTTATCTGTTATGTTGTCGTGGGGAAAATGTCTATTCCTGTCTTCACCCATTTCTTAACTCGTTTATTTTTTTTGGGGGGGGGTGTTGAGCTTAATAAGTTCTTAATAGATTTTGGTCACTAATTCTTTTTTTTTTTAATTTTTAATTATTTATTTATTTTAATAAACATATAATGTATTTTTATCCCCAGGGGTACAGGTCTGTGAATCACCAGGTTTACACATTTCAAAGCACTCATCATAGCACATACCCTCCCCAATATCCATATCCCCACGACCCTCTCCCATCCCCCCTCCCCCCAGCAACCCTCAGTCTGTTTTTTTTTATGTGGTATTTCTATTATTTTAATGATTTATTTCTTTTCAGCATAACAGTATTCATTGTTTTTTCACCACACCTAGTGCTCCATGCAATCCGTGCCCTCCCTAGTACCCACCACCGGGTTCCCCCAACCTCCCACCCCCCGCCCCTTTGAAACCCTCTTGGCCACTAATTCTTTATGAGATATGTCACTTGAAAATAGCTTCTCCCATGCTATAGGTTGCACTACTAGATATTTACCCAAAGGATAGAAAAATACTAATTTGAAGGGGTACGTGCATCCTAATGTGTATAGCAACATTATCAACAATAGCCTAACTATGGAGAAAGCCCAAATATCCACTAACTGATGAATGGATAAAAAAGAGTTGGTATATATATATAATGGAATATTGCTGAGCCAGAGAAAGACAATCGCCATATGATTTCACTCATGTGTGGAATATAAGAAACTTAACAAACTAACAGTGGGAGAAAAAAAAAAAACTGTGGTAAAATAGGAAGCAGATTCTTTATCTATACAGAACAAACTGAGGGGTTTTGGAGGGAGATGGATGGGGGATGGGTGAAATAGATGATGGGTATTAAGGAAGGCATTTGTGGTAATGAGCACTCAGTGTTTATGGTGGGGTTCAATCACTAAATTCTACACCTAAAACTACTATTGCACTGTGTGTTAACTAATTGGAATTTAAATAAAAACATGGAGGGAAAAAAAGTCCATACAATCCAATAATGGAGAAAGAATATACATAATAAAATAAAAAAAAATAATATATAATGTCAGACAGTAACAGGTTCTGTGAAGGAAAAAATAGGTAGGTACAAAACAGAGTGGGTGGGGAGGATGCTACATTTTAATTCAGGAAATAAATCATTTAAAAAAAAAAAAGAAGGGCCATCTGTACCCCAATGTTTATAGTGGCAATGGCCACAGTCACCAAACTTTGGAAAGAACCAAGATGCCCTTCAATGGATGAATGGATAAGGAAGATGTGGTCCATATACACCATGGAGTATTATGCCTCCATCAGAAAGGATGAATATCCAACTTTTGTAGCAACATGGATGGGACTGGAAGAGATTATGCTGAGTGAAATAAGTCAAGCAGAGAGAGTCAAGTATCATATGGTTTCACTGATTTGTGGAGCATAACAAACAATATGGAGGACAAGGGTAGATGGAGAGGAGAAGACAGTTGAGGGAAATTGGAAGGGGAGGTGAACCATGAGAGACTATGGACTCTGAAAAACAACCTGAGGGTTTCAAAGGGGTGGGGGGTGGGAGGTTGGGGGAACCTGGTGGTGGGTACTAGGGAGGGCACGGATTGCATGGAGCACTGGGTGTGGTGAAAAAACAATGAATACTGTTACGCTGAAAAGAAATAAATCATTAAAAATTTAAAAAAAAAAGAAATTCAGGAAAACGTGCCAAAATAGTGAAATTTTAACAGAGACTTTCAGAAAGACTAAGCCTGAGGCAGGAGGATATCTGGGGGAGGTGGGTGACCAGCAGGGATAACAGAGCAAAGACGCTGCAGAAGGCACTTACTTCAGCTATGCAGACCTCAAAATGCAGTCAGTGTGGTGAGGGAATGAGCAAGAGGGAGACAGATGAGAGGTGGTGGCAGAGAATGTTGAGGAAGGAGGTGGCTTTCCTGCCATTGATGGGACTTCAAGACACAGGGAGCCCTTCCTTCAGATGGTGTTCTTTGCATTTTATTAATTTTGTTCCATAGTATTCTTTGAATAAACAGAGATCCCTTCATTATTTCCAACTGTTGGTTAACATTCTGGCATTTAAGGGTCACCTGTTGGAGTATATGAACTCAGGTACCATTGCCCTGAGGACTGCTCATGCCCCAAAAAAATCACTCACACACACACACACACCACACACACACACACACACACACACACACACACACACGGTGCACACTGGCCTTCTAGCACTGTGTTACTATCATGCCTTTCTAACCCCCAGCCACCATAATGGTGAAAGAAGTGGTACAAAGCAAGCTATCGACATCAGATTTTCTTCATCCTGAAGAATGTGAAAATGGTTCTTAAATTCTAGTTAGTAAGTCTCCCAAAGACAAGGAAACACATGGTTCCATTTTAATATGATCACACTGTGTCCTGTATTTAAATAAACATTAAAAAGTGGTTCAAAAACATAAGAAAGAAATGGACACAAGGGTCAAAGGAGACCTAATAAGCTCAGGGGGTCCCTGAGAGACTGTGATGAGCAGAAATCATCCCTGGTTCTGGCAGCATTCCAGTCCCAGTCCACATGCCCTGATGCCCAGAATAATTAACAAAGCAGGAAAATAACAATATATCTAAACAAGAAAGGAGTGGTATTTTTACGATGTCAAGACACTTTACTGATTGACTATCCCTCTAGAAAAAAATGGGCAAAGGGAATAAACCTGCAATTTACAACAGAAAATACACAGTGTAGCACACAATGTAGGACAATAGAAGGGGATTTTTAAAGATGAAATAATAAAAGACTTCTGAATGATTTTAAATACAAAAGGCTTGAAATCAGAAAGGCAGGTTTTGAACATCAGTTCTACCACATATAAGATGTTTGAACTTGGAAGAGACAATCTATCCTTTCCAAATGTGAAAGTTCTCACTCAAATAGTGGAGATACCAGTATCCATCCACCCTGCTCTCTAGGGTGGGTGACAGCATTAGTCACTACATGCAAGAAGCTTACAGAACAGCTCCTCCCTGTGAGTAAATGAGTTATTTTCACCAATGAACAGATTGGCTGAGTTTTCTCTTCTTTTCATAAATGTCTCCTTCATTTTCACACCTCTTGGTAATGAAGCATTACAAAGTAAAGCTAGTGAGCATACCCATTTTGCATATGAAACACAATTTTTTTATGGATACTCACCTTGACAGAAGATGCTGAGAAATGCATGTCTCAGGAACTGCTATTGCAAGGGAATAGTTATCTGCATGAGTCTGGGGCTTTCTATAAATGCAGAACATGCTAAAAAAAACATCACGTCTTAAAACATTCACTGCACATGCCTCAGATCTTAACACTCTGTTTTCCTGCTCCCCTCTGCTGAAAACTCCTTTGATATGTTCTAATTTCACTGGAACAACATTAGGTCCCCCAGTGCCTTCCCCTGTCTCAACCAACGAGACTTCCATTCCCACCACATATTGTCAACAATGATGCCTGTGTTGCTGGGTCCAATGGACACTTCTCTTTTGAGCATACTACATAAATTAATTATAAATTAATCTACCAAGTCTCAGGTGACCTCAGGAAATGTTCTCAGGTTTCATTCTCTCTGGTCCTCTCCTAAATAATTGCTGAGTTCTGAGACTCACCTGGGTGGGATCTATGAAATGAAAGTCTCTGTGTGGAGGTCCCAATTCTTCCCTGGACAGTTGATTATGGAGACCAAAGCTCTGTTCCCAGACAGAATGGCAGGAAGCAGTGAAGCATGGGTCCCCCAGCCAGATGTAGGAACACAAAAGCAAAAACCATGTCCTGTCCAGTCTAAGGCTTCACTTGCTGAGGTTCCACAGCAGAGGAGATACTTGGAGCGCTCTATGTCTGCTCATTAGGCACTGTTTACATTGTGACTCCCACCTCAGAGCACTCTGTTCCCCCTGTGGCACTGGTCTGGAGAGAAAGGAAATTTTTTCTGCTGATTCTGCTCCTGAGAGACCAGATTAGAAGTCAGGTGAATCCAGTTCTATATTCCTCTTTCTCATGACTTTACCTGCCTTCCAGAGTTCTAACCTCCTGGCACTTTCCCTTAACTTTGAGATGATATTGAATTTATTTAGTTGAGGGTTTGCTTTACCTTTTATAGCTTTGAAGTGTTAATAAATGAGCCATGTGACCCTCTTCATGTGTGGTTTGGAGATAAACATCTAAGTACTCACCCTAGAGACTAAAACAAATTTTGCGTTTGATTCTCCAAAGTGTGGGCCCCTGAGTTGGCATCAAACATACCTCTGTAAAGGACTTTTAGTAGACAGAATAAAATCACCAACTATTTCTACATCTTAATCTACAGAATCTGTGGATATGTCTTCTGTCATGTCAAGGGAGAATTGAGGTTGCAAATGGTATTAACATTACTAGTCAGCTGACCCTAGCATAAAATTATTCTGATTATCCAGGTGGTCCTGAGAGATCAAAAGGGTCCTCCAACTATGGAAGAGGAAGGTAGAAGATTTGAAGTCATGGACGGATTTTGAGATATGTTGCTGACTTTGAAGATAAAGGGAGGGCACATGAGTCAGGGTTTAAAGGTGGCTCTACAGCTGGAAGAGGTGAGAAAACCTCTTCTCCCCAGACCTCTAGAATGAACTCTTCTCTACGGACAGAGTGATTTTGGCCCAGGGAGACCTATTTCAGACTTGTGACTTCCAGAACTTTCGGAAAATAAACAGATTTGTTTTCAATCAGCAGCGTGGTCATTTGTTACAACCACAATAAAAATCTCTTACACCATACACAAAGATAAACTCAAAATGGATAAAAGACCTCAACGTGAGACAGGAATCCATCAGAATCCTAGAGGAGAACATAGGCAGTAACCTCTTTGATATCAGCCACAGCAACTTCTTTCAAGTTATGTCTCCAAAGGCGATGGAAACAAAAGCGAAAATGAACTTTTGGGATTTCATCAAGATCCAAAGCTTCTGCACAGCGAAAGAAACAGTCAACAAAACAAAGAGGCAACCCACGGAATGGGAGAAGATATTTGCAAATGACAGTACAGACAAAAGGTTGATCCCCAGGATCTATAAAGAACTCCTCAAACTCAACACAAACAAAACAGACATATTAAAAAATGGGCAGAAGATATGAACAGATACTTCTCCAATGAAGACATTCAAGTGGCTATCAGACACATGAAAAAATGTTCATCATCACTAGCCATCAGGGAGATTCAAATCAAAACCACATTGAGATACCACCTTACACCAGTTAGAATGGCCAAAATTAGCAAGACAGGAAACAATGTGTGTTGGAGAGGATGTGGAGAAAGGGGAACCCTCTTCCACTGTTGGTGGGAATGCAAGTTGTTGCAGCCACTTTGGAGAACAGTGTGTAGATTCCTCAGGAAGTTAAAAATAGAGCTTCCCTATGACCCTGGTATTGCACTCCTGGGTATTTACCCCAAAGATACAGATGTAGTGAAAAGAAGGGCCATCTGTACCCCAATGTTTATAGCAGCAATGGCCACGGTCGCCAAACTGTGGAAAGAACCAAGATGCCCTTCAACGGATGAATGGATAAAGAAGATGTGGTCTATATATACCATGGAGTATGATGCCTCCATCAGAAAGGACGAATACCCAACTTTTGTAGCAACATGGACGGGACTGGAAGAGATTATGCTGAGTGAAATAAGTCAAGCAGAGAGAGTCAAGTATCATATGGTTTCACTGATTTGTGGAGCATAACAAACAATATGGAGGACAAGGGTAGATGGAGAGGAGAAGGGAGTTGAGGGAAATTGGAAGGGGAGGTGAACCATGAGAGACTATGGACTCTGAGAAACACCTGAGGGTTTTGAAGGGGTGGGGGGTGAGAGGTTGGGGGAACCAGGTGGTGGGTATTAGGGAGGGCACGGATTGCATGGAGCACTGGGTGTGGTGAAAAAACAATGAATACTGTTAAAAAAAAAAAAAAAAGGACGCCTGGGTGGCTCAGTTGGTTAAGCAGCTTCCTTCGGCTCAGGTCATGATCCCAGCGTCCTGGGATCGAGTCCCGCGTCAGGCTCCTTGCTCGGCAGGGAGCCTGCTTCTCCCTCTGCCTGCCACTCTGTCTGCTTGTGCTCACTCTCGCTCCTCTCTCTCTCTCTGACAAATAAATAAATAAATCTTAAAAAAAAAAAAACAATGAATACTGTTATGCTGAAAATAAATAAAAAATTTTAAAAAAAGTTAAAAAAATTTAATCCAGACATTAATCCAATAACACTTTGTTCAAGGGAAAAAATTCAGCTTTGGTTTTATTTATTTATATTCTCTTGGATAAAGATATACCGTGTTGATGTCCTACTTTGAGTGGAAAAAGGAATCTGAGGTCACTTTCAAGTTGTTCAGGAGCTGCTACAGAAAATTTCCCGTGCCATGAGCCATGCTGACTTGCAGCTATTAACATAGAAAAAGTGAATCCTTAAGGCGATTTGTTCTCTCTTAAATCTTTGTGTCTAGCTTTTTACATACTTTAACTTTCACACTAATCTAAATATTCATTATTTTCGTTCTTATCCTCTCCCAATTTCTCTCACGTTTACCAGTGACAGAAAAGATAACCAATAATGGGTCTGTGTGTGTGCATATGAGTGCCCATATGTATAAAAATGCACATTACATACACCTCCCCGTTGAAGATTTTTGTAGGGATCTACAAAATATGAACACACCATTGTTTATTAGTCACAATATCTCTCTGAAATTAGTTTTATTATCCCCATATTATCTTCAGAAATAAGAAAACTGAGGCTCAGGGGCATTAAATTTTAATAAGTTATGGAACAAAGTAGTTAAAGCTTATTGTGCACTTTCTGGAGTTATATAGACACAAAATTATTTGGTATGTCCTTTATGCATAAAACGGTATACTTTTTTTAAAAAAAAACATTTTTTTACTGAAGTGTAGCTGACAAAAAGTTACATTTGTTTCTGGTGTGCAACTTAGTGGTCCAATCGACAACTCTTTATATTACACTGTGTTCACCACAAATATCAAGCTTATACTTTAAATAGGTGCTGTTTGTTATATACTATTAGACTTCAGTGATACAGTTGAAAGGTAGGAGTCTAGCAGAGCATGATTGAGGGTAGGATCTAGAGCACTGGCATAACTGATTCACACTGAACAGGGATGGACTATATCTCTCCTAACAAGAAAGAAAGCAAAGTGTCTATAAGGATATGGGAAAAATGAAATTAAATTAAGGCAATTTACCTTGAGCATGCCTGCTCTAAATCAGTATCTGGTGCTGATTTTATATTCAAAGTACTCTTTCCCAAAGAATGAACAACACCCAATGTGAGTAGAAGATAGGAAATCATAAAAAAAGAACTGTTTGTGTTGTAATAAGAAGAAGGTTTAGAAGTTTTGCATCACCGTATTAATGGTTATCCAGACACCAAGAATATACCTGGTCCATCTATTTGTTCGAACTTGTCTTTCCATAGGGCTCCACCAGGAGATACAAACTTGCTCATCAGTGTTTGCAATGGCTGTGGTAGGCTTTCTGGACAGGGAGCTGACTGACAGAATAAAAACAGGTTAAAAAACACAAGAGTTCTTTGTTGAGTAACTGCCTGACTTTAACCTGTTTGGTTGTTTTTTGAAGCTTTTGATTTATGAGGCATGCATTTCAAAGGCAGTCAGGTTGAGTAACCACACTCTCAGGTGTGGGACACGATTACCAGATAAGCCCTCAGACTGCCCAGTCCTGAAGGACCTCTTCAAAAAGCCCTGGGTAACCTCCATACTGACACATGATTGACCCTGACTTTCCACATTTAGCACCCAAATTCTAATCATATAAAAATCTCCAATAAAGTGTGAATCCACAAACTCCTAACCACTCTGGCCATGGACCCTAATAAATGTTGATCCCTCAGAGGGGCTCTGCCTCTCCTTCTCAAAGCATCTGTCCACCTCTGAGACCTCCCTGAATGGCCTTTGAGATCCCTCGTGCCCTCTAGGACCTGTGATTAATAAACCTGGTTTTGTTAGAGTTCTCCGATGGGTGTTGCTGAGGTGTGTCTTGCAGTCACAGTAAGAACCCAAGGTCTGGTCCAGCCAGAGCAGAGGCTCTGATCAAGGAAGCATCTGTGGGAATGTCCACGAGCACAGGGGTGTGGGAGAGTGCCTGAGCTTTCCTAGCCTGAGCATCCCTGCCAGGAGCCTGACACTTAAACAGAACAGTATTAGAGTCCACCTTATCAGGAAGAGGATTGAGGATATGATGTAAAAAGCCTGACAGACTCAAGGTGAAAACTATGGTTTTGTATTTTTCATCTACAAATATTTTACATGAAAGACTTAATGGCCGAGTGTAGTTACTTTGAAACAAAGAATGCAACTCATGACTATTGGGAAATCTAGGGAAAATTTAATCGGCATGATATAAGTCATTTGAAATGAAATTTTTTTTTAAGAAATCCAACTTGTACCATGTAAGATACAGAAATTTCCAGGCATTTGTGACCAAGGTTCAGGAAAATATTGGGATTGTATAAAAGTGGACAAGTAGAATACTGTTGACATCACACAGACAGGTTAATAAGTGAGTTACTTAAATGTGTGGAAAGCTTGAATTCGAACAATTGGAAATTCCAGGAAACAAACAAAAGGTGCAGATTCCACTTTCCTAGTCAGATAAAAGAACAGTAGTTCCTGGCTATGAGACTGTGAGCCCTGAAATCATGGGCACTTCTTCAACCCAAGAAGCATTGGCCTTTACATCACTGGAACCCCAGTGATTCTTTTCAGAGCCCTCTTTATGTCTCTGTTCCTCAGGCTATAGATGCAGGGGTTCAGCATGGGTGTGACCACTGTGTACATCACTGAGGCTACTGCACTTGCGTGGGAGCTCTGGGTAGCTGCAGAGCTAAGGTACACTCCTAGGCTTGTACAATAGAATAAGGAGACAACGGAGAGGTGAGATGTACAGGTGGAAAATGCTTTATACTTGCCCTGAGCTGATGATATTCTACATATGGAGGAAACGATCTTAGAGTACGAATAAAGGATCCCAGCAAGGGGACCACCACCAAACAGCAGAATTCCCAAATTCATCACCATGTCATTAACAAAGGTATCAGAACAGGCATGCCCAACTACCTGGTTGAGTTCACAGAAAAAATGGGGGATTTCCACCTCTGTACAGAAGGACAGCCGCAACAACATCAAGCTCTGTAACAAGGAATTCAGAACACTGATGACCCAGGACACCAGAACCAGCAGTCCACAGAGCTGGGGTTTCATGATGACTGTGTAGTGCAAGGGGTGACAGATGGCCGTGAAGCGGTCATAGGCCATCACAGTCAGGAGAAAGTCATCCCAGTCTGCAAAGAGTATGAAAAAATACATCTGTGTGACGCAGCCTGCATAAGTTATGACTTTGCTCTGAGTCTGGATGTTCCACAGCATTTTGGGGATGGTGGTGGAGGTAAAACAGATGTCTGCAAAAGACAGGTTGGCCAGGAAGAAGTACATGGGGGTATGGAGGTGGGAATCAGAGCTGACAGTTAGGATGATGAGCAGGTTTCCAAACACAGTGATCAGATACATGGAGAGGAAAAGCCCAAATATGAGGGTCTGTAGTTCTGGTTCCTCTGAAAATCCCAGGAGAAGAAACTCTGAAATTCCTGTATCATTGTCTACTTCCATGTAGTGGTGGTGACTACAAGGAAAGGAAAAAAAAAAAAAAAAAAAAAAGAACATAAAAATTTTCAAGTAAATGGCCTTCTTTTATTTATTTATTAACCTTTATTTTTCATTTTTGAAGTTTCTCTTTAAGTGTAAGTTAGTTAACCAACAGTGTAATATTTGTTTCAAGTGTACAATACAGTGATTCAACACGTCCATACAATGCCAGGTGCTCATCACAAGTCCCCTCTTTAATCCCCATCTCCCATGTCACCCATGCACCACCACCTCCCTTCTGGTAACCAGAAGGGTGTTCTCTGTAGTTAAGAGTATTTTCTTGTTTTTTTTTCCTTCCTTTTGTTTCCCCTATTCTTATTTGTTTTGTTTCTTAAATTCCACATACGACCAAAACCTTGTGACACTTGTCTTTCTCTGACTGGCTCCTTTCACTTAGCATAATACTCTCTAGCTTCATCCATGTCATTGCAAATGGCAAGATTTCATTTTTTTATGAATAATATTCCATGGAGATATATATATATATATATATATATATATATATATATATATATATATATATATATCCCACATCTTCTTTATCATTCACCTAACACCCGGGCTGTTTCCATAATTTGGCTGTTGTGGATAGTGCTGCTAAAAACATTCCAATCATGTATGCCTTTGAATTAGTATTTCATATTCTTTGGATAAATACCTGGCATTGAAATTGCTGGATCATAGGGCATTTCTATTTTTAACTTTTTGAGGTAATTCCATGCTGTTTTCTAGAATGGCTGCACCTTTTTGCATTTCTAAAAAAAAAAGGCAAGACTGTTCCCTTTTTCCACATCCTCACCAATGACTCTTATTTCTAGTGTTGTTGATTTTAGCCATCCTGAGGTGATACTGCTGCCTTATGATCCTGCAATTACAAAAACTGGGTATTTACCCCAAAGATACGGATGAAGTAAAAGGAAGGGCCATCTGTACCCCAATGTTCATAGCAGCAATGGCCACAGTCGCCAAACTGTGGAAAGAACCAAGATGCCCTTCAATGGATGAATGGATAAGGAAGATGTGGTCCATATACACTATGGAGTATTCTGCCTCCATCAGAAAGGATGAATACCCAACTTTTGTATCAACATGGATGGGACTCGAAGAGATTATGCTGAGTGAAATAAGTTAAGGAGAGAGAGTCAATTATCTTATGGTTTCACTTATTTGTGTAGCATAAGGAATAACACAGAGGACATGGGGAGATGGAGACAAGTGAGTTGGGGGAAATTGGAGGGGGAGATGAAGCATGAGAGTCTGTGGACTCTGAGAAACAAACTGAGGGTTTTGGAAGGGAGGAGGTGGGAGGTTGGGTGAGCTTGGTGGTGGGTATTAAGAAGGGCATGTATTGCATGGAGCCCTGGGTGTGATGCATAAACAATTCTAAAACACTGAAAAAAATGTTTTTAAATAAATAAAATTTAAAAAAATCAATGAATACTGTTACGCTGAAAAGAAATAAAAGATTTTTAAAAAATCAATGCACAGGGGGGCGCCTGGGTGGCTCAGTGGGTTGAGTCTCTGCCTTCGGCTCAGGTCATGATCTTGGGTCCTGGGATCGAGCCCCGCATCGGGCTCTCTGCTTGGCGGGGAGCCTGCTTCCCCCTCTCTCTCTGCCTGCCTCTATGCCTACTTGTGATCTCTCTCTGTCTCTGCCAAGTAAATAAATAAAATCTTAAAAAAAAAAATCAATGCACAGGAATCTGTTGCATTTCTATACACTAACAACGTAACTGAAGAAAGAGAAATTAAGGAATCAGTTCCATTTACAACAGCTCCAAAAACCATGAGATACCCAGAAGTAAACCTAACAAAAGAGGTAAATGATCTACGCTCTAGAAACTCAGAACTCTTATGAAAGAAATTGAAGAAAACACAAAAAGATGGAAAAAATAATCCAGGCTCATGGGTTGGAAGAATAAATATGTGAAAATGTCTATGCTTCCCAGACCAATTACACTTTCATTGCCATCCCTATTAAAATACCATTTTCATTTTTCAAAGAGCTGGAACAAACAATCCTAAAATTTGTATGAAACCAGAAAAGACCCCTAATTGCCAAGGGAATAATGAAGAAGAAAAACAAAGCTGGGACTCCCATGTTGCCTGCTCTCAAGCTACGTTACAAAGCTGTGATCACCAAGATAGCATGGTACTGGCACAAAAACAGACACATAAACCAATGGAATAGAATAGAGAGCCAGAAATGGACCCTCAACTTTATGGTCAAATAATCTTCAACAAAGCAGGGAAAAAAATCCAATGGAAAAAAGATAGTCTCTTCAATAAACGATGTTGGAAAAATTGGACAGCTATATACAGAATAATGAAACTAAACCATTCTTCTACACTGTATACAAAGATAAACTCTAAATGGTTGGAAGACCTCAATGTGAGATAGGAATCTGTCAAAATCCTAGGGGAGAACATAGGCAATAACCTCTTTGACCTTGGCCATAGCAACTTCTTTCAAGACACGTCTCTAAAGGCAAGGGAAACAAAAGCAAAAATGAACTTTTGGGATTTACTCAAGATAAAAAAGCTTTTGCACAGCAAAGGAAACAGTCAATAAAGCTAAGAGGCAACCCACAGAATGTGAAAAGATATTTGCAGATGACATTTCGGATAAAGGGCTGGTATCCAAGGTCTAGAAAGAACTTCTCAGACTCAACACTCAAAAAACAAATAATCCAGGTGAGAAATGGGCATAAGACATGAAGAGATGCTCCTCCAAAGAAGATATACAAATGGCTAGCAGACACATGAGAAAATGTTCAACATCACTAGCCATCAGGGGAATATAAATCAAAACTACAACAAGACACCACCCTACACCAGTTAGAATGGCAAAAATTAACAAGGCAGGAAACTACAAATTTTGGCAAGGTTGTGGAGAAAGTGGAACCCTCCCCAAGCCGATATAGCCACTTTGGAAAACAGTGTGGATGTTCCTCAAGCTAAAAATTAAGGTACCCTATGATACATTGATTGCACTACTAGTTATTTACCCTAAAGATACAGACATAGTAAAAAAGAAGGGTCACATGCACTCCAATGTTCATAGCAGAAATCTCCACGATAGTAAAATTATGGAAGGAGCCAAGCTGTCCTTCAACAGATGAATGGATAAAGATATATGATATAGATATAGATGAATGGATTAAGATATATGATATAGATATAGATATAAAATAGATAAAATAGATATATATATATAATAAAGAAAGATATATATGTGTTCATATATACAATGCAATATTACTCAACCATCAGAAAGGATGAATATGCACAACTTGCATCTAAATGGATGGAACTGGAGGAGATTATGCTCAGTGAAATAAGTCAAGAAGAGAATGACAATTATCATATGGTTTCACTCATATGTGGAACATAAGGAAGAGCACAGAGGACCACAGGGGAAGGGAGGGAAAATTGAATAGGAAGAAATCAGAGAGGGAGATTAACCATGAGAGACTCTGGACTCAGGGAAACAAACTGAGGGTTTCAGAAGGGAGAGGTGTTGGCGGATGTGGTATCCAGGAAATGGGTATTAAGGAGGGCACATGTTGTGATGAACAGTAGGTGTTATTTGCAACTATTGAATCACTGAACACTACAACAAAAAGTAATGATGTTCTATATGCTGGCTAACTGAACATAATTAAGAAAAATGAAAAAAATGCAAAAAATAAGCTAAAAAATAAAAATAAATAAATACACAAACAAAAATAAGTCCATGCAATCCAATGACAGAGAATATATGTATGCGTGTGTGTGTGTGTGTGTGTGTATATATATATGTAAATATATGTATATATATGTAAAATCATATACCATTTCAGATAATGACAGGTGATAGGAAGGAAAAAAATCTTTATAAAATGGATTGGATTGGGAGGGTGCTAAGTTTTAATTGGCATTCAGGAAGAACTGCCAAGAAGCTGACATTTTAACAGAGGCTTCCAGAGAAACTAAGCAGGAGGTATGAGGATATCCAGGGGAGGTGTGTGCCCTGCAGGGATAATGGAGCAAAGACCCTGCAGAAAGCACTTACTTCAGCTATGCAAATCTCAAAATGAAGTCAGTGAGGTGAGGAAATGAGCAATAGGGAGAGTGATCACAGGTGGTAGCAGAGAATATTGAGGAAGGAGGTGGCTTTCCTGCCACTGATGGGACTTCAAGTCACAGGGAGTTCTTCCTTCATATGGTGTTCTGTTCACAGAATACCTTGTGTTCCAAGGTGTTCTGTGAATAGAGAAAGATCCCTTCCTTATTTCCATCCGTTGGTGAACATTCTGGCATTTAAGGGTCACTTACAATACTATATGAACTCTGGTACCATTGTCCTGACCACTGTTCATACCCCACAACACACATGCATACACAGATGCACCCACAAACCACACACGCACATACACACATGCACTATGGTCTCCTGGCACTGCATTATTATTATGCTTTTCTAGCCACTAGTGACAATATTGTTGAAAGAAATGGTACAAGGCAAGCTGTCAACATCAGATTACTTTCACCCTGAGGAATGTGTAACTAATACTTAAATTCTGGTTAGTAAGCCTCCCATAGACATGGAAACATGGGCCTCCATTTTAACACGATTACATTGTATCCCATATTTAAAGAAAGACAAAAAACAGAGGATGTGGAGAAAGGGGAACCCTCTTACATTGTTGGTGGGAATGCAAGTTGGTGCAGCCACTTTGGAGAACAGTGTGGAGATTCCTTAAGAAATTAAAAATAGAGCTTCCTTATTGCACTACTGGGTATTTACCCCAGTAAATACCCAGTAAATACTTCCAATTGCACTACTGGGTATTTACCCCAAAGATATAGATGGAGTGAAAAGAAGGGCCATCTGAACCCCAATGTTTATAGCAGCAATGGCCACGGTCGCCAAACTGTGGAAAGAACCAAGATGCCTTTCAATGGACGAATGGATAAGGAAGATGTGGTCCATATACACTATGGAGTATTATGCCTCCATCGGAAAGGATGAATACCCAACCTTTGTAGCAACATGGACGGGACTGGAAGAGATTGTCCTGAGTGAAATAAGTCAAGCAGAGAGAGTCAAGTATCATATGGTTTCACTTATTTGTGGACCATAACAAATAACATGGAGGACATGGGGAGATGGAGAGGAGAAGGGAGTTGAGGGAAATTGGTAGGGGAGGAGAACCATGAGAGACTGTGGACTCTGAAAAACAATCTGAGCATTTTGAAGAGGCGGGGGTGGGAGGTTGGGGGAGCCAGGTGGAGGGTATTAAGGAGGGCACGTATTGCATGGAGCACTGGCTGTGGTGCAAAAATAATGAACTCTGTTATGCTGAAAAGAAATTTAAAAAAAAAGAGTATTAAAAAAAAAAAAAAACAGTTCCAAAAAAACAGAGAAGAAGGCAATGGTCACAAGGGGTAAAGGAGATCTAATAAGCTCAGGCATCTCTGAGAGACTGTCATGAGCAGAAATCTTCCCTGGTTCTGGCAGCATTCCAGCCCCAGTTCATATCCCCTGATGCCCAGAATAATTAAAAAGGCAGAAAACAAATAAGAACAGAGTGATATTTTTATGATGTCAAGACATTTTACTGCTTGAATATCCCTCCAGAAAAATGAGCAAAGGGAATAAACCTGAAATTTACAATGTATGACAAATACATAGAAAATATACAATGTATGACAACAGAAGGGGATTTTTATTTTTTACAATATTTTAAAAGATTTTATTTATTTATTTATTTGACAGAGAGAGTGTGAGTGAGTGAGAGAGAGAGAGTGAGAGAGAGTGCAAGCTCTAGAGAGCATCAGCAGCAGGGTGGGGAGGGGGAGAGGGAGAAGCATGTTCCCAGCTGAGCAGGGAACCTGACATGGGGCTAGATTCCAGGACCTTGGGATCATGGCCTGGGCTGAAGGTAAATGCTTAACCTACTGAGCCATCCAGACACCCCAAGAGGATTTTTAAAGATGAAATAATGAAAGACTTTTCTGAATGATTTTAAGTGCAAAACGTTTGAAATCAGAAAACCAGGCTTTGAATATCAGATCTACCAAAATACAATGTTCAAACTTGGGAGACACAACTAATCCATTCCAAATGTGAATACCCTTACTCAAATAGTGGGGATAACAGTATCCACCTTCCTAGGGTGGCAGACAGCATTAGTCACTACAAGTAAGAAGCTTACAATACAGTTCCTCCCTGTGAGTAAATGAGTTATTTTCACCAGTGAACAGATTTATCTGAGTTTTCTCTTCTATCTCATCTATGTCTCCATCGTTTATGCACCTCTTGGTAAGGAAGCATTACAGAGTAAAGCTAGTTAGCATATCCTTTCTTGCTATAAAACACAAATTTTTTATTTGAATACTCACTTTGAGAGAAGATGCTGAGAAATGCATGTCTCAGGAACTGCTGTTGCAAGGGAATAGCTACCTGCCTGTGTCTGGGGCTTTCTATAAATGCAGAACACGCTCAAAACCACCACATCTTAAAAAGCTCACTGCAAACATCTCCAATCCTAATACTCGGTTTTCCTGCTCCCCTCTGTTGCAAAACTCTTGGGTTATGTTCTAATTTTACTGGAACCATTTTAGGACGCCCATTCCTTCCTCTGTCTCATCCAAATGGACTTCTCTTCCCACCATGTACTCCCAACAATGATGCCTGTATTTCTGAGTCCAATGGACATTTCTCTTTTGAACACATTATATAAATAATTTTAAATGAGTCTTGCTAGTCTCAGGTGACCTCGGGTAGACGTTCTCAGATTCATTTCTCCCTGCTCCTTTCTTGAAATACCTGCTGAGATCTCAGATTTACCTGGTGGGGCATCAAAGATGAAAGTCTCTGTGGAGATTTGAATTCCTTCCTGGATGGTCGATGATGGAGATCAAAGCTCTTTTCCCAGACAGGTCAGCAGGGAGCAGTGCAACTTGGGTCCCCCAGCCAGACTAAGGAAGACAAAAATAACCATGTCCTTGCCAGTCCAATGTGTCACATGCTAAGGTTTTGCAGCCGAAGATATATTTACAGTTCCCTGTGTTGGCTCATTAGGCACTGTTTCCATTGTTACTCCCACCTCAGAGTGCCTCATTCCCTGTGGGACACTGGCCTGGACAGAAAGGAAATTTTTTCCGCTGATACGCTGTTCCTGGGAGACCAAAGTAGAAGTCAGGTGAATCCAGTTATATATGCACATTCTCATGAACTTGCCTGACTTCCAGAGGTCTGACCTCCTTGCATTTTACCTTAACCTTGAGATGATATTTTTATTACCCACAATATCTTCCTGAAATTAGTTTTATTATCCCGTGTTATCTTCAGATATACGAATACTGAGGGTCAGGGGACCCAAGTTTTAATAAGTTACATAACCAAGTAGTTAAAGGTTATTGTATACTTTCTGGAATTATCTACAATTGGAATCATTTAGAATGTGCTCCTAAGTTTTGTACAACTCCTTTAATCCAGCAAATGGTATACTTTATTCTTTTTTTTTAATTAAAGGATAGTCGACATACAAAGTTACACTAGTTTCAGGTGTACAACATGATGATTCAACCTATAACTCCTTATGTTATGCTCTGCTTGCCACATGTGCCAAACTCTATACTTTAAGTAGGTGCAGTTTATTATATATGATCATTCTTCAATGATATATTTGAAAGAAGAAAGTCTAGTGGAACATGTCTGAGGGTAGATCCTAGAGCACTGGTATAGATGATTCACATCAAATGGAATGGATGATCTCTCTTTTTTAAAAATTTAATTTAATTTTCTCAGTGTTCCAAGATTCACTGTTTATGCACCATACCCAGTGCATCATGCAATACGTGCCCTCCTTAATACCCACCACGAGGCTCACCCAACACCCTGCTCCCCTCCCCTCCAAAACCCTTAGTTTGTTTCTCAGAGTCCATGGTCTCTCATGGTTCATCTACCCCTCCCATTTCCTCAACTCACTTTTCCTTTCCTTCTCCTAATGTCCTCCATGTTATTCTTTATGTTCCACAACTAAGTGAAACCATACAATAATTGACTTTCTCTGCTTAAGTTATTTCACTCAGTGTAATCCCTTCCAGTCCCATCCATGTTGATAGAAAAGTTGGGTATTCATCTTTTCTGATGGAGGTGTAATACTCAATTGTATATGTGGACCATATCTTCTTTATCCATTTGTCTGTTGAAGGGCATCTTGGCTCTTTCCACAATTTGACTACTATGGACATTGCTGCTATGAACATTGTGGTGCATATGGCCCTTCTTTTCACTGTATCCGTGGAAGACATCTCTTCTAACTAGAAAGAAAGCAAAGTGTCTATATCGATATAAAACCAATGAAATTAAATTAATACAGTTCACATTTAGTATGCCTGATCTAAATCATTTCCCAGTACCAATTTTGTATTCAAAAGAACATCCAAAGAACAAACAAAGCCCAACATGAGTAAAGGAAAGGAAATAATAAAGATCAGAGCATAAATACATGACACAGAGACTAAGAAAAGCAATGGAAAAGGTTCAATGCAACCAAGACCTGGTTCTTGAAAAGTTATGAACTTTAGATGAATTGGACCACTCTCTAAAGAAAAATGATGAATTTTCATTAAAATGAAAATTTTCAGAAAAGAAAAGAGAAATTTCCCAAATAAAACAAAAAAAATGAGAAAGGAGAAGTAACGACTGATGCCACAGAAATTAGGGAGGGCACAGATTGCATGGAGCACTGGGTGTGGTGAAAAAACAATGAATACTTTTATGCTGAAAATAAATAAAAAAATTTTTTAAAAATCCAAAAAAAAAAAAAAGAAATATAAACAATTATGAGATTACCATGCAAAAGTGTTTGCCAACAAACTGGATAACCTAGAACAATTGATAAAGTCCTAGAAACATATAATCTTCCAAAACAGAACCAGGAGGAAATGAAAATCTCAACAGATCAATTTTAAGTAGTAAAATTGAATTGGTAATTAAAAAACCACCCAGAAGTACAAGTTTAAAGCCAGATAGATTCACAGGGGAAGTCTACCAGACATTTAAAGAAGAATCAATACATACTGATGTCAAAACTTCCAAAAAACAAGAGGAAGGAAAGTTTACAAATGTATTAGGAAATAAACTGAGGGTTGCTCAGGGCTGGTGGGGAAGGGTAGGGTGGCTGGGTTATGAACATCGGGGAGGGTATGTACTATGATGTGTGCTGTGAATTGTGTAAGACTGATGATTCACAGACCTGTACCCCTGAATCAAATAAAAAATTATATGTTAATTAAGAAAAGCAAATATATTGTATAAGGCCAGCCTTACTCTGATAGCAGAACGAGACTTAGATGCCTCAAAAAAAGAAAACTATAGACCAACATCCCTGATGAAGATGCAAAAATCCTCAACAAAATTCTAGCAAACCTATACAACAATACATTAGAAGGAATCTTCACCATGATCAGGTGGGATTTATTTCAAGAATGTAAGAGTGTTTCAATATTTGTGAATCAATCAGTGTCATATATCATATCAACACAATGAAGGCTGAAAAGCATATGATAATCTCAATAGATTTAGAAAAGGCATTGGAGAAGACTTAACTTTCATTCATGATAAAAACTGTCAACAAAGTAGAGATATATACAACATACCTCAACAAAGTAAGGGCCTTACATGAAAAACCCACAGCTAACAATATACACAATGGTGAAAACCTGATACCTTTCCCCCTAATATCAGGGATGAGACAAAGATGTCCTCTCTCACCACTTTTATTCACGTGTTACTAGAAGTCCTAGCCATGGCAATCAGACAAGAAAAAGGAATAAGGGGTATTCATATTTGGAAAAAAGAAGTAAAACTGTCATTATTTGCACATGACATGATTATTATGCATTGAAAATCCTAAAGACCCTACCAAGAAACTACCAGAAGTAATAAACGAGTTCAGTAAAATACAAGTTTCAAAATCAATACCCAGAAATCAGTAACATTTTTATACAGTAACAATGAAGTAGCAAAGAGAAAAATAATTTTAAAAACACCATTTACAATTGCACCAAACAAAATATTTAGGAATAAATTTAACCAAAGAGTTAAAAGATCTGCACTCCAAAAACTATAGCATACTAATGAAAGAAACTGAAGATGACATGAACAAGACGACAAGGAAAAGAATACCATGTTCACTAATTGAAGGAATTAATACTAATTCTTAATTAATTTAATAGAATATTAATATAATTATTAATAAAGAATTAATATTGTGAAAATGTCCATATCACACAAAGCAATCTACAGATTTAATGCAATCTCTATCAGAATGTCAATAGCAGTTTTCATAAAACTAGAACAAATCCTAAAATTTGGATGGAACCTCAGGAAAACCCTGAATAGCCAAAGAAGTTCTGAGAAAGAACAGAGCCATCACAATACCAGATTCCAAGATCTATTACAAAGTTGTAGTAATCAAAATAGTATGAGATGGGCACAAAAATAGAAACAATGGAACACACTAGAGACCCCAGATAGAAGCCTATGATTATATGGTCAATTAATCTACGACAACAGAGGCAAGAATATGGGAAGAAGACCATCTTTTTACTAAATGGTGTTGAGACAATTGGACAGCTACATGTAGAAAATGGAATTGGACCACTCTCTAATTACATACACACACATAAACTCAAAATGGATTAAAGATCTAAATGTGAGGGGCGCCTGGGTGGCTCAGTGGGTTAAAGCCTCTGCCTTCGGCTCAGGTCATGATCCCAGGGTCCTGGGATCGAGCCCCGCATCAGGCTCTCTGCTAAGCAGGGAGCCTGCTTCCTCCTCTCTCTCTCTGCCTGCCTCTCTGCCTACTTGTAATCTCTGTCAAATAACTAAATAAAATCTTAAAAAAAAAAAGATCTAAATGTGAGACCTGAAAACATAAAAATCCTAGAAGAAAGAACAGGGAGTAATTTCTCTGACATCGACTATAGCAACATTTTTCTAGATAAGTCTCTTAAGGTTATGGAAAGAAAAGCAAAAATAAACTATGGGGACAACGTCAAAATTAAAAGCCCTTACATAGCAAAGGAAACAATAAAGCAAAAAGATAAGCTACTGAATGGCAGATGATATTTGCAAATGATACCTCTGATAAAGGATTAATATCTAGAATGTATAAAGAACTCACAAAAACCAACAAAAAGAAAATGTCATTAAAAAACAAACAATCCAGTTAAAAAATGGGCAGTAGATCTGAAAATACATTTTTCTAAAGAAGACATACATATAGCCAATAGACACATGAAAAGATGTTCAACATCACTCATCCTGAGGGAAATGCAAATCAAAACCACAATGAGAGATCACTTCACACCTGTCAAAATGGCTAAAATCAGCAATATAAGAAACAATAGGTGTTGGTGAAGAGTGTGGACAAAGAGGAGCCCTCCTTCACTATTCCTGTGAATGCACACTGGTGCAGTCACTCAGAAAACATTATGGGGGTTCCTCAAAAACTTAAAAATAGAACTACCACTTGATCCAATGATTCCATGACTGTTTCCAAAGAAAACAAAAAGAGTAAGTTGAGAATAAACTACATGTAGCCCTATGTTTACTGCTGCATTATTTACAAGCCAAGATATGGAAGAAACCTAAATGTCTATCAATAGATGAATGGGTAGGAAAAATGTGGTACACCCCCCCAACACACAGGACTATTTCTCAGACATAGCAAATAATGAAATCGTGCCATTTGAGACAACATGGATGGACCCAGAGGATATTACGCTAAGTGAAAAAAGTCTGGCTGAGAAAGGCAAATACCTATGATTCCCCTCATAAGTGGAATCTAAAAAAAAAAAATGAGCAAAAAAGAGAATCAGACCTATAAATACAGAGAACAAACTCATGGTTTCTAGAGAGAGGAGTGTGGCAGGATGGGCAGAGTGGGTGAAGGGGACACAAAAGTACAGGCTTCCATTTATGGAAGGAATAACTCATAAGGATAAAAGACACACCATAAGGAATGCAGTCAATGATACTGTAACAGCTACGTATAGATGGTAGCTACACTTTTGGTGAACATAACATAGTGTATAAACTTGTCAAATCTCCCCCTTGTATATCTGAAGCTAATGTGACAATGTGTGTCAGCTATACTCAAATAGACACAACAAGAACAAGAAAACACAGGAAGTACTCTTTCCCATTAGAAAGGAATGTTCTGAATAGCCTACCTGGGTATATAGTCAGAAAAAAAAAATCCCCATGTGTGTTTAAAGACATGAATGCCTTTATCCCAGATAAAAAACCTGAATAACTGGGGAACATATATGAAGAAAACTCTACCTCTGTAGCCAAAAAATTTACTATCCATCAAATGTAAAGATTTATACATTTTCTTCAGAATCTGTCTGAAGTGTTCTAAATAGAAGTCAGGGTGATGGTCCTAGGAGGGTCCTAGTTGGGATGGATGTGGTCAGGAGACATAGGTATATCTCTGAGTCAGACACTGGAGAATGTCACTCCCGATGTCACAGCAGCTCAGAGGCTCACAGGGTGGTCTTTTTCATGTGCCTACAAGAGAGGTTAGATATATTGAAAAGATGTCCATTCCAGGGGAGTTGGACTCATTGGTAGAAACGGAATATGCAGCTGGCTCCCAAGGTGGAGACACAGGGAACAAAGTGGCAGAAAACTTTCCTTTATTTATGGTCCCTTGGCTTCAGGAGAGCTGAATTGCTTAGAGAACTGAGTAACATGAAGGGAATTTATTTAATGAGGAGCTCTGACAATTCAGCCTGTGAATACCCCTCTGTAGAGCTCACCTGCTCCTCATCAGCCACAGGCTAACAGCATCCTCTCCATGCCTCTCCGAGATGTCCACTCACACCAAAGAACTAGCACCTGACCCCGACTTCTTGTCCTTTCTACATCAATTGTCCTTGAAAGGAAGGCCCACAGAGGCAAATCAATTGAGTGAGGAATCAGGAGAAGACAGAGCAGTCCAGTAAGTACTCTGGGAAAATGGAAAGCTTTTATTAACCATGTCTTCTGAGAAAACAGTCAGGTTGATGAGATACTGAAATGGGATTGATTTAGAATTTGGCAAATTTCATGTCTGAAGAGGATTCCTGCTCCTCACTACATGTCAGTTTTCTTGCTTCTCTTCTCAGAGCATCTTTGCAGGGACACTGTCCTGCAGCAGAAACCCACCATCTCTTATGTCTGCTCACCTCTCTAGTTCTGCTTTAGTCCAATGTTACCCTTTCCTTTTATTTGTGAGGCACTTCCTGAAGCAGCTCCGCACAGTGAGAAGAGCCTTGACTTGGAGTCATGAAATGTGCAGAATTTGGAATCCTAACCTTAAAAACAAAACATGCCCTAATATAAGATCAGTGTAATATGCTTATTTATTTACTTTTAAAAATGATGCTTAAAAAAATTCTACTCGGGGGGGAGGAGTCAAGATGGCGGAGAAGTAGCAGGCTGAGACGACAGCGGGTAGCAGGAAATTGGCTCGATAGCTTATCAAACCATTGTGAACACCTACAAATCCAATGGGAAATCGAAGAGAAGAAGAGCAACAATTCTAGAAACAGAAAATCGATCACTTTCGGAAAGGTAGGACCTGCGGAGAAGTGAATCCAAAGTGACGGGAAGATAGAACCCGGGGAGAGGGCCCGGCTCCCGGCAAGCGGCGAAGCAATGGAGCACAACATCGGGACTTTTAAAAGTCTGCTCCAGTGGGAGACATCACTCCAGAGGCTAAACCGGGGGAAACCCAGGCAGGGTCAGCGTAACCCCGGATCCCGCGGGTCACAGAAGGACCGGGGGTGTCTGAGGGCCGCAGAGCTCACAGGTATTAGAGCCGGGAAGCCGACTACAGCGACAAAGCTAAGGAGCGAGCTCTCAGCCCGGGGTTACCTTGTGCCGGTCGCAGGCTGGGTGGGTCGGGTGACCAGGCACTTTTCTCCTGCCAGCAATTGACTGCTTTCCTCAAGGCGCGACCACAGGCCAGGGAGGCGGGCCGTTGGGCGCTTTTCTCTGAGGGCGCACTGAGGAGCAGAACCCCAAGCTCTCGGCTCCTCTGGGCCGGAGATTGGGAGGCCGCCATCTTCATTCCCGTCCTCTGGAACTCTACGGAAAGCGTTCAGGGAACAAAAGCTCCCGAAAGCAAACCCGAGCGGATTACTTAGCCCGGCCCCTGCCAAGGGCGGTGCAATTCCGCCTGCGGCAAACACACTTGAGAATCACCACAACAGGCCCCTCCCCCAGAAGAACAACAAGAAACCCAGTTAAGACCAACTTCGCTCCCCAAGAACAGCGGAATTCCACATCAGGAGAAAGCAAATCTTATCTGGACAAAATGACAAGGCGGAAAAACTCACCTCAAAAAAAAGAACAAGAGGCAGTACCGAAGGCTGGAGACCTAATCAATACGGACATTGGTAATATGACAGATCTAGAGTTCAGAATGACAATTCTCAAGGTTCTAACCGGGCTTGAAAAAGGCATAGAAGACATTAGAGAAACCCTCTCCGGAGAGATAAAAGCCCTTTCTGGAGAAATAAAAGAACTAAAATCTAACCAAGTTGAAATCAAAAAAGCTATTAATGAGGTGCAATCAAAAATGGAAGCTCTCACTGCTAGGATAAATGAGGCAGAAGAAAGAATTAGTGACAT
>JAHRIG010000044.1:48933227-49001381 GCA_020311275.1 Eira barbara | reverse complement strand
GCCAAAGGAATATTGAAAAAGAAAGCCAAAGTCGGTGGCATCACAATTCCAGACTTCAAGCTCTATTACAAAGCTGTCATCATCATGACAGTATGGTACTGGTACAAAAACAGACATATAGATCAATGGAACAGAATAGAGAGCCCAGAAATAGACCCTCAACTCTATGGTCAACTAATCTTCGACAAAGCAGGAAAGAATATCCAATGGAAAAAAGACAGCCTCTTTAACAAATGGTGCTGGGAAAATTGGACAGCCACATGCAGAAAAATGAAATTGGAACATTTCCTTACACCACACACGAAAATAGACTCAAAATGGATGAAGGACCTCAATGTGAGAAAGGAATCCCTCAAAATCCTTGAGGAGAATGCAGGCAGCAACCTCTTTGACCTCAACCGCAGCAACTTCTTCCTAGGAACATCGCCAAAGGCAACAGAAGCAAGGGCAAAAATGAACAATTGGGATTTCATCAAGATCAAAAGCTTTTGCACAGCAAAGGAAACAATTAACAAAACCAAAAGACAACTGACAGAATGGGAGAAGATATTTGCAAACGACATATCAGATAAAGGGCTAGTATCCAAAATCTATAAAGAGCTTATCAAACTCAATACCCAAAGAACAAATAATCCAGTCAAGAAATGGGCAGAGGACATGAACAGACATTTCTGCAAAGAAGACATCCAGATGGACAACAGACACATGAAAAAATGCTCCACGTCACTCGGCATCAGGGAAATACAAATCAAAACCACAATGAGATACCACCTCACACCAGTCAGAATGGCTAAAATGAACAAGTCAAGAAATGACAGATGCTGGCGAGGATGCGGAGAGAGGGGAACCCTCCTACACTGCTGGTGGGAATGCAAGCTGGTGCAACCACTCTGGAAAACAGTGTGGAGGTTCCTCAAAAAACTGAAAATAGAGCTACCCTATGACCCAGCCATTGCACTACTGGGTATATATCCTAAAGATACAAACGTGGTGCTCCGAAGGGGCACGTGCACCCGAATGTTTATAGCAGCAATGTCCACAATAGCCAAACTGTGGAAAGAGCCTAGATGTCCATCAACAGATGAATGGATAAAGAAGAGGTGGTATATATACACAATGGAATACTATGCAGCCATCAAAAGACATGAAATCTTGCCATTTGCGACGACGTGGATGGAACTAGAGGGTGTCATGCTTAGCGAAATAAGTCAATCAGAGAAAGACAACTATCATATGATCTCTTTGATATGAGGAAGTGGAGATGCAATGCGGGGGGGTTGGGGGGAGGTAGGAAAAGAAAAAATGAAAAGATGGGATTGGGAGGGAGACAAACCATCAAAGACTCAATCTCAAAAAACAGACTGAGGGTTGCTGGGGGGAGGGGGGATGGGAGAGGCTGGTGGGGAAATGGACATTGTGGAGGGTATGTGCTATGATGAGTGCTGTGAAATGTGTAAACCTGGCGATTCACAGACCTGTACCCCTGGGGATAAAAATACATTATATGTTTATTAAAATGGGGAAAAAAATACTAATCCTAGAATCAACACTGTAATACAAATGAGATCTCCATTTAAAAATAAGGGATGGAGAGGAGAAGGGAGTTGAGGGAAATTGGAAGGGGAGGAGAACCATGAGAGACTATGGACACTGAAAAACAACCTGAGGGTTTTGAAGGGGCGAGGGGTGGGAGGTTGGGGGAGCCAGGTGGTGGGTATTGGGGAGGGCACGTATTGCATGGAGCACTGGGTGTGGTGAAAAAAAAAAATGAATACTGTTACACTGAAAAGAAATTAAAAAATAAAATTAAAAAAAAATTCTACTCAAAGATAAAAGAAGGAATAATGGCAGGCTTTCCAATGACAGAGTGTCACAAAATGAACATGAAAAATAATGTAATCTGGTCATGTAGGCAATACAAATCATCGTGAAAGTCATCGATAGTTGCTTTGAAAAACTAAAGATAGGATTCATACATGGTGTTTGGAATAATAAAGACCAATGTATGAAAATTGTTGCCTCTACACAGATGGCAGAAAACAGCCCTAATTATCGAGTCCTATTTTTGCATACATGTAAAGTAAGGTTGTTCAAGGGAAGGTGTAGAGGAAAATAAAAGCAAGGAGATAAAAGGCAAAGGACTGAAACCCACAGATGACCCAGACTAGCACTATTCAGTCATGATCAAGCATGGGAATCCCCGGAATCTTGTCACAATGTGGATTCAGATTCAGCAAGTCTGAATGTGGCCTGGACTCTGCATTCAAAGAAGCTGGGCAATACTGCTCCCACTGGTCCTTGGACCACACTGAGTAGCCAGGCTATAACAGGCATGACTGCTTTGGAATCAGGACTACATTTCCAGATAGTAGTGGCAGCACAGGAATGGAAGCATTTCAAATTCCCCAACTGAGGCAATTATAACAGGGTAATACTTTATTAATCCATTTGCTGAAAATTAAAGGCAATCACATTTCTGTCCTGTCAATGTGATGCTCATTGAATGTTGATTTTTTCCTTGTTCCTTCTAGTTATTTCCTCTGCAAGGAATCAGGAAATCAAACACATGCTGCAGTATTTCCTCTTCTGGAGTTTTCAGTGACATTGGAGGTTCGGTTCACGCTCTTTGGTCTGTTCCTGTTCATATACTTAGTCATGTTCACTGGGAACCTGCTCATCATCCTGGCCATCTGCTCAGACTACCACCTCCACACACCATGTACTTCTTCCTCTCCAACTTGTCCTCTGCTGACATCTGTTTCACCTCCACCACTGTCCCTAAGATGCTGCTGAACATCCAGACTCACAGCAAAGCCATAACTTACGTAGGATGCCCCAGCCAGATATTTTGTTTGCATGTGTGTTTGGAGGCCTGGATAATTTGCTACTGATCATGATGGCCTATGACCACTATGTGGCCATCTGTCATCCCCCTGCACTACTAGGTCATCATGAACCCCCAGCTCTGTGGGCTGCTGGCCTTGGGGTACTGGTGTCGCAGGCTTGCTGCTTAAGACCTTGACCATTTTGAGGCTGTCCTTCTGCACAATCATGGAAATCTGACACTTTTTTTGTGATCTTCCTGAAATCCTGAAGCTTGCCTGTTCTGACACCCTCATCAATAACGTAGTGTTGTATTCTGCAACTGGTCTTCTGGCCGTGATTCCTTTCCAAGAAATACTTTTCTTACAATCAAATTCTTTCTTCCATACCCAGCACTTCCTCTGTTGTAGGCAAATACAAAGCCATTTCTACATGCACGTCTCACCACTCAGTGGTCTCCTTGTTCAATGGCACTGGCCTTAGGATATACTTCGGTTCTAAAGCAACTTCATCCACTAGGATGAATCTGGTGGCCTTGGTGATGTGCACCATTGACACCCCCATGCTGAACCCTTTCATCTATAGCTTGAGGAACAAGGACATGAAGGGGGCCATGAATAGGCCCCTTGATAGGATGTTTCCTCTCAGTATCAGGACAGTTATGGGACTCACCTGAGTAGCTGGGCCTCCAGACATCCTGGCTTTCTTCATCCAATATTTTTATATTTTCTCCAGGTGTACACATTTTAAAGCATTCTTTCCTTGTCAGGGAAGACAAGGGTCTTCTCTATTTTTCTTCAGGTTGTAACCTGGGTTCCTGTTTTCACTTTATAATCAGTTATTTTCACTGGTGTGAATACAAGCTGGTATTTTCTCAGTAATCTTTGGTAATGGCTTGGATTTAGGAAAAAATATCCAGTGGAAAAAAGACAGTCTCTTCAATAAATGGTGCTGGGAAAACTGGACAGCTATATGTAGAAAAATGAAACTCGACCATTCTCTTACACCATACACAAAGATAAACTCGAAATGGATAAAAGACCTCAACGTGAGACAGGAATCCATCAGAATCCTCGAGGAGAACATAGGCAGTAACCTCTTTGATATCAGCCACAGCAACTTCTTTCAAGATATGTCTCCAAAGGCGATGGAAACAAAAGCGAAAATGAACTTTTGGGATTTCATCAAGATCCAAAGCTTCTGCACAGCGAAAGAAACAGTCAACAAAACAAAGAGGCAACCCACGGAATGGGAGAAGATATTTGCAAATGACAGTACAGACAAAAGGTTGATATCCAGGATTTATAAAGAACTCCTCAAACTCAACACACACAAAACAGACAATCATATTAAAAAATGGGCAGAAGATATGAACAGACACTTCTCCAATGAAGACATACAAATGGCTATCAGACACAGGAAAAAATGTTCATCATCACTAGCCATCAGGGAGATTCAAATTAAAACCACATTGAGATACCACCTTACACCAATTAGAATGGCCAAAATTAGCAAGACAGGAAACAACATAAAATAATAAGTCAAATCTCATGTATTTAATATATATGCTCAGAGTGATGGATATGTACCTATTTTGGAAATGTCCGAAAAACTCATTTACAGAGATGTTTTCTCCAGTCATGTGAATCAACTCAAAAATTTGCCCCCCTCCTTTATTTTTCCCTGATTTGATTCACTTTCCTTCCAGTGACATCAACTTTACTAAACTTCTCAGCTGTCCACAATATAGATTCCTTGCATTTCAGAACTGTCTCTTACCTGTCTTTGAAAATGCAGTGCCTAGTACAGTTCTCAGTATGGAGTTTATGCTCAGTGAGTTTTTGTTGAGTGAAAAATAGATGCATGGGTGGTTAAATAGAGTCAGGACCAGAAAAAAAATTCACGGATTTAATGAAAGCTTTTGAACTAGAAGATAAATTTGTTGGGGTTATGTTTTGTTTTGCTTTAAGATTTTATTTGTTTATTTGAGAGAGAGAGACTGCACAAGGCGTGGGAAGAGGAAGAGGGAGGAGCAGACTACCGGCTAAGCAGGCACCTCCACATGTCCTGAGCTAAATGCAGAGGCTTAACTGACTGAGCCACTTGGATGCCCAAGAAATTTGGTTATTGATATGGATCTTGATAACAGAAAATAATGATAGCAGTCTCCCAGCACTGTTTAAAGTGTTTATACACATTATCTCATATAATTTTTCCAAAAATACTCATGTGATTAGTATCATTTCCTGTTTATTATGGAGGGGGAGGTATAGCTTATGGTATGTAGCTGACTCACTCAAGGTCAAGGCTGTGGTAAAAAGGCTCACACCTTCTGAGTTCTATGGAGGGCTGCCTGATTCTGAGGCTCTCTCAGGCATCAGATTATGTTGCCTCCAGTCAAATATTATTGTAATAGTTTATTGCCTAAAATATAAATGCCCACTTCTGGAAGTCAACACTGCAGGTAAGAAGTGTTCTGTCTCCAGGGGGCTGCATCCTTAGAAATAAATCACAGCCTACAGTGAGATTGATTAAGGTTTCCTTAATACTATCATTTCATTTCATTAGATTGTTACAAAGTTTAGCACATTAGCATGTATTCTTCCTATATTTTTGTTTTCCATACTTAGATCATTTTGCATCTTAGATATTTTTATTCTAATTGCTTTAAAGTATCTTTTCTCATGTCTACATTTTATTTTCTGTAATATCCAATGTGTTCTATATATTTTCTATAGTTTTATACTGCTTTTTAAAATTTCTTAGAACTTACATTAGTGGTATTCCAGCCCAAGAAACTAGAAAATGTGGAAATAATGCCCTAGAATCCATCAATTACATTCTCAGTTCTTTTTTTATCCCATTATGTTATATTACTCATCATACAGTACATCATTAAGGTTTTTGTTTGTTTGTTTGTTTTTATTTCTTTTCAGCATAACAGTATTCATTGTTTTTGCACCACACCCAGTGCTCCATGCAATCTGTGCCCTCCCTAATACCGACCACCTGGTTCCCCCAACCTCCCACACCCCACCCCTTTGAAACCCTCAGGTTGTTTTTCAGAGTCCATAGTCTCTCATGGTTCACTTCCCCTTCCAATTTCCCTCAATTCCCTTCTCCTCCCCATCTCCCCATGTCCTCCATGTTACTTGTTATGCTCCACAAATAAGTGAAACCATATGATACTTAACTCTCTCTGCTTGACTTATTTCACTCAGCATAATCTCTTCCAGTCCCGTCCATGTTGCTACAATAGTTGGGTATTCATCCTTTCTGATGGAGGCATAATACTCCATAGTGTATATGGACCACATCTTCCTTATCCATTCGTCTGTTGAAGGGCATTTTGGTTCTTTCCACAGTTTGGTGACCATGGCCATTGCTGCTATAAACACTGGGGTACAGATGGCCCTTCTTTTCACTCCATCTGTATCTTTGGGGTAAAATACCCAGGAGTGCAATTACAAGGTCATAGGGAAGCTCTATTTTTAATTTCTTGAGGAATCTCCACATTGTTCTCCAAAGTGGATGCATCAATTTGCATTCCCACCAACAGTGTAAGAGGGTTCCCCTTTCTCCACATCCTCTCCAACATACGTTGTTTCCTGTCTTGCTAATTTTGGCCATTCTAACTGGTGTAAGGTGGTATCTCAAGAAGGAAAACTTCCAGACTCTTTTTATGAAGCCAGAATTACCCTGACCCCAAACCAGGCAAAGATCCCACCAAAAAGGAGAATTTCAGACCAATATCCCTGATGAATATGGATGCTAAGATTCTCAACAAGATCCTAGCCAACAGAATCCAACAGCACATTAAAAAGATTATCCACCACGACCAGCGGGATTCATCCCTGGGTTACAAGGATGGTTCAGCATTCGCAAATCAATCAATGTGATAGAACAAATCAATAAGAGAAGAGAGAAGAACCACATGGTCCTCTCAATTGATGCAGAAAAAGCATTTGACAAAATCCAGCATCCATTCCAGATTAAAATGCTTCAAAGTATAGGGATAGAGGGAACATTCCTGAGCTTCATCAAATCTATCTATGAAAGACCCACAGAAAATATCATCCTCAATGGGAAAAAGCTTGCAGCCTTCCCGTTGAGATCAGGAACACGACAAGGATGCCCACTCTCACCACTCTTGTTCAACACAGTATTAGAAGTCCTAGCAACAGCAATCAGACAACAAAGAGAAATAAAAGGTATCCAAATTGGCAAGGAAGAAGTCAAACTCTCTCTCTTCGCAGATGACATGATTCTTTATATGGAAAACCCAAAAGATTCCACCCCCAAACTACTAGATCTCATACAGCAATTCAGTAACGTGCCAGGATACAAAGTCAATGTACAGAAATTAGTGGCTTTCTTATACACTAACAATGAAAATACAGAAAGGCAAATTAGAGAATCGATTCCATTTACTATAGCACCAAGAACCATAAGATACCTAGGAATAAACCTAACCAAAGAGGGAAAGAATCTATACTCAGAAAACTATAAAGTACTCATGAAAGAAATTGAGGAAGACACAAAGAAATGGAAAAACGTTCCATGCTCGTGGATTCGAAGAACAAATATTGTGAAAATGTCTATTCTACCTAAAGCAATCTACACATTTAATGCAATCCCTATCAAAATCCCATCCATTTTTTTTTAAAGAAATAGAACGAATAATCCTAAAATTTATATGGAACCAGAAAAGACCTCAAATAGCCAAAGGAATATTGAAAAAGAAAGCCAAAGTCGGTGGCATCACAATTCCAGACTTCAAGCTCTATTACAAAGCTGTCATCATCAAGACAGTATGGTACTGGCACAAAAACAGACATATAGATCAATGGAACAGAATAGAGAGCCCAGAAATAGACCCACAACTCTATGGTCAACTAATCTTCGACAAAGCAGGAAAGAATATCCAGTGGAAAAAAGACAGCCTCTTCAACAAATGGTGCTGGGAAAATTGGACAGCCACATGCAGAAAAAAGAAATAAATCATTTTAAAAAAAGCCTACCCCACACATGAGAAGAGAAATAATTAAGATTAGAGCAATGATCAATGAATTAGAAACCAGAAATACAGTAGAATACATCAACGAAACTAGAAGCTGGTTCTTTGAAAGATTAAACCACTGGCCAGACTTAACCAAAAGAAAAGAAAATTCATAAAATTATGAGTGAAAGGGGAGAAATCATGACTAACACCAAGGAAATAAATACCATTATGAGAAATTATTATCAACAGCTATACACCAGTAAGTTAAGCAATGTGGAAGAAATGGATGCCTTCCTGGAAACCTATAAACTACCAAGACTGAAAGAGGAAGAAATTGACAACCTGAATAGACCCATTACCAGTAACGAGATGGAAGCAGTGATCAAAACCCTCCTTAAAAACAACAGTCCAGCGGCTGATGGATTCCCAGGGGAAGTCTACCAAACTTTCAAAGAAGAAATAATATATATTCTCCTGAAGTTGTTTCAAAAAAAGAAAGAAAGAAAGAAAGAAACAGAAGGAAAACTTCCAAGCTCTTTCTATGAGGCCAGCATGACCTTGATCCTAAAACCAGGCAAAAACCCCATCAAAAAGGAGAATTACAGACCAATATCTCTGAGGAATATGGATGCCAAAATTCTCAACAAGATCCTAGCTAGTAGGATTCAACAGAACATTAAAAGGATTATCTACCATAACCAGGTCGGTTTATCCCTGGGTTGCAAGGGTGTCTCAACATTCACAAATCAGTGTGACAGAATACATAAGTAAGAGAAGAGACAAGAGCCACATGATCCTCTCAATTGATGCAGAAAAAGCATTTGACAAAATACAACATTCTTTCATAATTAAAACTCTTCAGAGTGTAGGAGTAGAGGGAATATTCCTCAACTTCATAAAATCTACCCATGAAAAACCTGTGGGGAAAGGCTGACAACCTTTCCCTTAAGATCAGGGACAGGAAAAGGATGCCCGCTTTCACCACTATTATTCAGCATAGTACTAGAAATCCTAGCAACAGTAATCAGACAACAAAAAGAAATAAAATGTATATAAATTGGCAAAGAAGAAGTCAAACTCTCTCTTTGCAGATGACATGATACTTCATGTGAAAAATCCAAAAGACTCCACCTCCAAATTACTAGAATTCATACAGCAATTTAGTAATGTGGCAGGATACAAAATCAATGCACAAAAATCAGTTGCTTTCTCATGCACTAACAGTGTAACTATAGAAAGAGAAATTAGAGAATTGATTCCATTTACAATAGCACCAAAAATCATAGGATATCTTGGAATAAACCTAACCAAAGACAGAAAGAGTCTATACTCTAGGAACTACAGAACACTCATGAAGGAAATTTAAAAAGACACAAAAAGATGGAAGAAGATTCCATGCTCATGGATTGGAAGAATAAACATTGTTAAATGTCTATGGTGCCCAGAGTCATCTATACTTTCAACACTCTCCTGATCAAAATACCAATGACATTTTTCAAAGCACTGAAACAAACGTTCTAAAATATGTTCTCAGTTCTTTTACTTCCATCTGGTTTATGCTCAGAGAATTAATCTAATGCTACAAGGAATTCACTATACCAGCTGATGGGGCAGAACATCCCTAAATTGATTTATTTTTTTTTTCTAATTAATGTGGGTTCTTTAAATGTAAATTGCCCTCATCCAAGGGAAGCTATGAATGAATTGCAAATTTTAACCTTAATATCCTCAAATAATTTTATTGACTACATCCATATGAGATTCTTCCTGCTGCTGTAAAATAGCCTCACCCTAGTTGCTTAAAACAAACCCTTATGTGCTCTTACAGTTATGGAGGCAGAACATTGGAAGGAGTCTCATCGGGCTAATAGCAAGTTGTCTGCAGGGTTGAGCTCCTTCCAGAGGCTCAAGGGAGAATCTGCGTCCTTTCCAATTCCAGTCTCCTTTCTGGCTGCCTTCACTCCTGGGCTCCTGGCTCTTCCTCTGCCTTCAGACCCAACAGGGCAGTATTTTGAAAGTCTCTCCAACACCAACCCTTTTGTCTCCTTCATCAACATTTAGAAGTCCATTGTGATTACCTTAGTCCCATATGGACAATCATACCTAATCTTTTTTTTTCTTTTGCCTTTTTATTTATGTTTATTTTGTCTTAAAACATTTTTAATTTACCTGTAATTAACATAAAGTGTTTCATTAATTTCAGGGATATAATATAATGATTCAACAACTCTATAAATTTCTCAGTATTCATTAAGTATACTCATTTTTGTAAAGATATTATTTACATATTTGACAGAGATCAAGAGGGCACAGGCAGGGGGAAGGGCAGAGGGAGAGGGAGAAGTAGGCTCCCCACTGACTAGGGACCATGACCCCTACCCTGACATAGGACTCATTCCCAGGACCTGGGATCATGATCTGAGCTGAAGGCAGACTCTTAAGGTAATGAGCCAGCCACATGCCCCAGTATACTCTTATTTTTTAAGTTTTTATTAAATTTCAAGTTAATTCTGCTTCACTTCGTCCCTGCAATTTTTAAAATAAACTGTTTCCCCCACACCCACACACAAAACATTCAAGTTAGTTAACATACAGTGAAATATTAGGTTCAAATGTACAATTTAGAGATTCAATACTTCCTTTCATTACCCTGTGGTCATCACAGCAGATGTGCTTTTCAACCCCAGCAACCTCTCTCACCCACCTCTTATTTTATTTTATTTTTAAATAGGCTCCATGAGCAGTTCAGAACCAAACATGTGGCTTGAACTCACTACCCTGAGATCGAGACCTGAGCTGACATCAAGGGTCTTAGGCTTGACCAATTGAGCCACCCAGGTGCCCCTTAACCATTTTTAACTACACAGCTCGGTGTGGTGAAATACATTCACATTGTTGTGCGCTGGCACTACCTTCCATCTCCAGAAGACTTTGCATTTGCATCTGGTGAACCTTAAGCTCTATACCCAAATATATATATATTTTTTCTTTTAATTACCAAAATGTTTTATATATTAAGATGACACTTAATTTATCTTAAAACATTAAACTCTTAAATTTTTGACAAGTGTCATGGAAGGCAAAACTGTAGTCCTCATGGTTTTATGCCAAAAGAATACAGTTCCTCACCTCTTGAAGGGGAGAATAGCAATTGTCTGGAGATACCAGTGCTGTGCCCACACAGTGAGTCAATATTTTCAAGATCCAAGGAGCCTAGTAAAGGAATCCCCTTCAGTCTTAGATTTGGAGAAATCTTGGACTCTGGATTGGGATAAGGTCCTAGGAGGTTAGCTCTGTGGGAGGCAAGTGAGTTCAGGGAAGAGTAATAAATAGATTCTCCTGAAGGGTAAGCTGGTGTCTTGGGAACAGGAAACTAGGAAAGAAATTCCTTTCTGTGCGGACCAATGTCCTATGGGAGATGATGTGCCCAGGGGCTGGGGAAACAGGAGGGAAATATGTCTAAGGAGAAGGTAGGGAGCTGTAAATATCTCTTCTGCTGTTGTCCCTCAGCAGGTGCAACCTTGGGCTGAGATGGACATGGGTGTTTCTTCTGAAATCCTAAGTCTGAGTAGAAGACTCCTGCTGCATTGTTTGAAAACAGCCTAATATCCATCATCAACCACTGAGAGAGGAATTTGGACTTCCACACAGACACCCCCATGCAGGTGAGTCTGGAAACCCAGTAGGTACTGCAAGAAAGGGCCAGCATAAGGCTAATAACAATAAAAATAATAATAGGGTAAGAATATTTACCTGACGCCACCTGAGGCAATCTACCCTAGCCCAGCACTGGGATATCACTGTTGTTGTAGGCTTGCTTGACTAAATAATTAATATTCTTTTATTATTTTAAAAAGGAAAGTGAACATTGAAATCAGCCATGTAGGGGGAATTGTTGAGGATTAACTAGTGCTGATGGAAGAGTGGTGATGGGTGGCAGAGAGTGGTCTCGTCAATGTAGAAACCAGTCCAATTATCTTTGCCATTAAGGAGAATAGAGATGTAGGGTATTAGCTACAAATGGGATATGCACTCCAGGGACAGCATTCTTTTTATTTTTTTTTTCAGCCAGGGATAATTTGAGTGTGTCCAGGTATTGATGAAAGATCCAGACCAATGGATCATGAGACATACATTTCACAGTCCTTTTTCATGCTGGGCATTCCAATCAATTTTTTTACATTTATTTTCAGTGTTCCAGAATTCATTGTTTATTCACCACACCCAGTGCTCCGTGCGATACCTGCCCTCCATAATACCACCACCAGGCTCACCCAACCTCCCACACCCCCCCCCCTCCAAAACCCTCAGATTGTTTCTCAGAGTCTACACTCTCTCATGGTTCATCTTTCTCTCCAATTTCTCCCAACTCCCTTCTCCTCCCCAGCTCCCCATGTCCTCCATGTTTTTCCTTATGCTCCACAAATAAGTGAAACCATATGATAGTTGAATCTCTCTGCTTGACTTATTTCACTCAGCATAATCTCTTCCAGTCCCGTCCATGTTGATACAAAAGTTGGGTATTATTATGTTTTTAATTTAATAGGTGAAAGGGGATATACTAAAAAAACTTGACGTTGCAATTATTTCCTTACTGGTGAGAATGAGTACATTTGTGGGTGTCTTAGATGTTTGCTTTCTCTATTGCAAATTGTCTGTGACAGTTCTGTGCTTTTCTTTGGTGGGTTTGGAACATTTATATTCTTGTTTTTTATTGCATTTTTTCAAACATAAGAATTGGAGTTTTCCCACCAACTTTGCCATTTGACCTTTAGTTCTTTTATGTATGTGTGGATGTATTAGAGGGTAGTAGGAAAGTTAATATACTTTGTGGGCTCAAACCTATCATTCGGTCATATTTTCCTCTCCCTTCTTGCTTGTTTAAGTGTAGAAAGTTCTTCTGCATCATTTGAAGTACTAAATCACCTTTTATACATATTTCCAACCTGTGTTCACATTTTTGTTATTTCCTATTCTACCTTTCATCCTTTTGTGATTAGATCTATTTCTTAAAGTCATGTCATTTGCAGCCCTCATTTGGAAGGTATTCTTTATCATTTCACTAATGTTCACCTATTCTTCCTAAACAAATATGAATTAACACATCTTTATGTAAGATGAAATTATAATGTTAGATAATGCCTCCTCCCCACTTTTTTTAAATTTTTATTTTATTTTTCTAGTGTTCCAAGATTCATTGTTTATGCACCACACACAGTGCTCCATGCAATACCTGCCCTCTTTAATAACCACCACCAGGCTCACCTACTCTCCCAACCTCCTCCCCTCTAAAACCTTCAGTTTGTTTCTGAGAGTCCACAGTCTCTCATGCTTCATCTCCCCCTCTGACTTCTCCCAGTTCACTTTTCCTTTCCTTCTCTTAATGTCCTCCATGTTATTTCTTATGCTCCACAAGTAAGTGAAACCATATGATAATTGACTTTCTCTGCTTGACTTAATTCACTCAGCATAATCTCCTCCAGTCCCATCCATGTCGATACAAATGTTAGGCATTCATCCTTTCTGATGGCTGTGTAATATTCCATTGTATATATGGACCATATCCTCCCCACTTTTTAAAAGACTTTTTGTTATATTCTTTTTTTCTAAGTTTTTAAGTGTTTTAAAAATAATCTCCACCTGTACATGGGACTGAAACTCATAATCTCAAAATAAAAAGCCACATGCTCAACCATTGAGGCAGCCAGGCCACCCTGTTTCCAAGTCTTTAACACTTTAATTGTTGAATTAGTGATCCATGTTGATGTCATTATATTAACACTATTTGATGCCTCCTTATAAAATTAATTTTAGATTCTTTGTGTTTCAGACTCTTGTTTGAGATAGCTCCATGCCTAACCTATTCTCATTCCTACTGCTCTCCTTTGTTCCATAAGCTCTTAGTTTCTTTTAAAACTTACATTTTATATTATGCACACACAAATATTTATACACTTTTATACAAGTTCTTGCAGAGAATCTTATACTCATTGTAAATAGTCTTTAACTCTAGTACTTTTTGTTTGTTTGTTTTGGTAGTTTTTCTCCCTCAGTAGTGCTTTACAGTTTTGTCTGCATCAACCAATATAAAGCTAATTCATTATTTCAGTGATTGCATAATATTTCAGGGCATGGATGAGTCATTCGCACTTTGAGGATTTTTCACATTCTTTCTCATTAAATTACTATTTTATCAATTATATAAAAATATTTTGAGATTGAGTTAAAATGCTGATTCTCCACTGGGGGCAATTTTCTCCTCCCAGGGACATTGAGCAATGTCTAGAGAAACTTTAGACTGTCATATAGCAGAGGTGTCACTAGAGACCATGCATGCTCCAAATCTAAACACCCTACAATACTTAAGATTATATCCTCTAGATTCATCCATGTTGTTGCAAATGGCAAGATCTCATTTGTACCTCTTAATACCCTTTATCTACTCCCTCAATGCCTATCCTCTGGCAAGTACCAGTTTTTTCTTTGTATTTGTCTATTCATTTGGTCTGTTTTCTTTTTAGATTACCCATATAAGTGACCTCATGTGGTATTTGTCTTTGTCTTATTTTATTTCACTTAATATACCTCTGGATCCATCCATGTTGTTTCTAAAAGCAAGATCTCATTCTTTTATATGGCTGCATTCTGCTGTATATGTATACAAACCAATCGTCTTTATCCATTCATCTGTCACTGGACCCTTGGCTGCTTCCATATCTTGGCTATTGTAAACAATGCTGCAATAAACATTGGGTGCATATATATTATCAAATTAGTGTTTTTGTCTTCTTTGGGAAGCAGAAATATTTGTCCATGAGGTGTTTTGACTTTTAATTTTTAAAGGAAACTCCATACTGATTTCCATAGTAGCTGAACCAGTTTGCATTCCCACCAACGGGGCAGGAGTGATCCCTCTTCTCCACATCTTCACCAACACTTGTTATTTCTTGTCTTTTGTACTAGCCATTCTGACTGGTGTGAGGTGATAGTCTTAATTTTTTGGATCTTGTGTAAATACAATTATTTTATTTCTTTTTCAGATGTTCACTGTTCATATGTAAAAATGCAACTGATTGTTTGAGTGTTGGCTTTGTATCCAGTGACTTGGCTAAATTAATGTATTGGTTCTATTAGTGTTTCTGTGGCAACTTTAGGATTCTCTACATACAAGATCATACTGTCTGCACACATAAGTTTATTTCTTCCTTTCCATTTTGGATGCCTTTTATTTCTTTTTCCTTAATTGTTCTGGGTAGAACTTTTAGTATTATGTTGATTTGAACTTGTGAAACTGAGAATCCTTGTCTTGTTCCTAATCAAAGACGAAAAATGTTCACTGTATTCCCATCGAATATCATGTTTGTTGTGGGTTTTCATAAATGGCTTTATGTTGAGATAGTTTTCTTCTGTTCCTAATTTTTAGTGTTTTTATCATGTTCCATACATAAATATAAACATTAATTTATTGAGTGCAGAATATAAACAATAATGCACCTGTCAGGTTAATAGTGCATGATTGTGTTATGTTCTTTGTCTCTTATATTGCTAGTCACATCGATGACATGGAACTAGAGAACGATACACGAATTTCAGAATTTCTTCTTCTGGGACTTTCAGAGGAAGCAGATTTACAGCCCTTCCTCTTCGTGCTTTTCCTATCCATGTACCTGGTCACCATACTTGGGAACCAGCTTATCATCCTGGCCATCAGCTCTGACTCCCACCTCCACACCCCCATGTACTTCTTCCTCGCCAACTTGTCCTTTGTAGACATCTGTTTCACCTCCACCTCCATCATCAAGATGCTGTGGAACATCCAGACTCAGAGCCAAGTCATAAATTATGAAGGCTGCATCATGCAGATGTACTTTTTCATACTTTTTGTAGCTTTGGACAACTTCCTCCTGACTGTGATGGCTTATGACCATTTTGTGGCCATCTGTCACCCCCTGCACTACACGGTCATCATGAACCCCCAGCTCTGTGGACTGCTGGTTCTGGTGTCCTGGATCATAAGCATCCTTCATTCCTTGTTAGAAAGCTTAATGGTGTTTCAGCTGTCCTTCTGTACAGTCTTGGAAATTCCCCATTTTTTCTGTGAACTCAATCAGATGATCCAATTTGCCTGTTCTGACACCTTTCTGAATAACTTGGTGATGTATTTTGCAGCTATCCTGCTGGGTGGTGGTCCTCTTGCTGGTATTCTTTACTCTTACTTTAAGATAGTTTCCTCCATATATCAGATTTTGTCAGCTAAAGGGAAGTACAAAGCCTTTTCCACCTGTGCATCTCACTTCTCAGTTGTTTCTTTATTTTATTGTTTGAGCCTAGGACTATACCTTAGCTCTGCTGCTACCCAGAGCTCCCATTCAAGTGCAGTAGCCTCAGTGATGTACACAGTGGTCACTCCCATGCTGAACCCCTTCATCTACAGCCTAAGAAACAAAGACATAAAGGAGGCTTTAAATGTACTTTTCAGGGTTAAGTCATTAAAGGGCCATTTTAAAAGAAATACCTGTGATTGCAGCCTTAATGATTAACAGCCAGAAATTGTGATTCTTTGATCAGATCATGATAGAAGAATTCAATCCCTCTATTTATATGTTAGAGTTTCAATTTTTCTGAAGTTCAGTTGTTTCACTAAACTTTCTGCTCCTTCTGAAAGCCAAAAATTTATCCTGTTTTCTTAATTTCCAAAGTTGGTTCCAACCTTAAACCAGAAATAATTCAGGGATTCATATTTGCCTCATAGGGTGATGAACCGTCATACTTTGATGAAATAAACTACATTTGGCAACTGAAGCCATTTTTATAATATTATTGTAGAGGAAATTCTGAGATCAAAGTTTTTCACTCTGTGTCTGCCATTCCTTTCTACTTTTTTACCTTAAATGTTCTTCTTGATAATATAGACTTTAATCTACTAGTTTGTTTTGTAGCTAGTCATGGGGCTTCATGATTCTCAAGAGGATCTTGTTCTCTTATCAATTCAGCATACACAGTATCTCAGGCACAGAATAGTAAGGCAAAAACTGCTTATGAAAAACAACCTTCAGGGGGCTCCTGGGTGGCTCAGTCATGATTACAGGGTCCTGGGATTGAGTCCCAGATCAGGCTCCCCCTGCTCTGTGGGTAACATGTTTCTCCCTCTCCTTCTGCCTGCTACACCCCATCTTCTGCTCTCTCTCTCTCTCTCTATATATATATATATACATATATATATATGTATATATATATATAATCGTATGGGAGTCTATGATGAAAAAGTCTTCTTGTCTCTGCCAGTCTCTTCATGAGTGTGCTGTCAACTGTGGGCCTGCTGGGAATACTCTGCTAATCCTGGCCATGTTCTCACATTTGGGGTGCTTGCTCGTGGTATGCTGAGCTTATTATGGTGAGTGTGTTCTTTTTATTTTTTAAATTTTTATTTATTTTCAGCATAACAGTATTCATTGTTTTTTCACCAAACCCAGTGCTCCATGCAATCTGTGCCCTCCCTAATACCCACCACCTGGTTCCCCCAACCGCCAACCCTCCACCCCTTCGAAACCGTCAGGTTGTTTTTCAGAGTCCACAGTCTCTCATGGTTCACCTCCCCTTCCAATTTCCCTCAACTCCCTTCTCCTCTCCATCTACCCTTCTCCTCCATATTATTTGTTATGCTCCACAAATAAGTGAAACCATATACTTGATTCTCTCTGCTTGACTTATTTCACTCAGCATAATCTCTTTCAGTCCTGTCCATGTTGCTACAAAAGTTGGATATTAGTCCTTTCTGATGGAGGCATAATACTCCATAGTGTATATGGACCACATCTTCCTTAACCATTCATCCGTTGAAGGGCTTCTTGGTTCTTTCCACAGTTTGGCGACCGTGGCCATTGCTGCTATAAACATTGGGGTACAGATGGCTCTTCTTTTCACTACATCTGTATCTTTGGGGTAAATACCCAGGAGTGCAATACCAGGGTCATAGGGAACCTCTATTTTTAACTTCCTGAGGAATCTACACACTGTTCTCCAAAGTGGCTGCAACAACTTGCATTCCCACCAACAGTGGAAGAGGGTTCCCCTTTCTCCACATCCTCTCCAACACACGTTGTTTCCTGTCTTGCTAATTTTGGCCATTCTAACTGGTGTAAGGTGGTATCTCAATGTGGTTTTGATTTGAATCTCCCTGATGGCTAGTGATGATGAACATTTTTTCATGTGTCTGATAGCCATTTGTATGTCTTCATTGGAGAAGTGTCTGTTCATATATTCTGCACATTTTTTAATATGATTGTCTGTTTTGTGTGTGTTGAGTTTGAGGAGTTCTTTATAGATACTGGATATCAACCATTTGTCTGTACTGTCATTTGCAAATATCTTCTCCCATTCCGTGGGTTGCCTCTTTGTTTTGTTGACTGTTTCTTTTGCTCTGCAGAAGCTGTTGATCTTGATGAAGTCCCAAAAGTTCATTTTCACTTTTGTTTCCTTCGCCTTTGGAGACATATCTTGAAAGAAGTTGCTGTGGCTGATATCAAAGAGGTTACTGCCTATGTTCTCCTCGAGGATTCTGATGGATTCCTGTCTCACGTTGAGGTCTTTTATCCATTTTGAGTTTATCATTGTGTACAGTTTAAGAGAATGGTTGAGTTTCATTCTTCTACATATAGCTCCAGTTTTCCCAGCACCATTTATTGAAGAGACTGTCTTTTTTCCACGGGATATTTTTTCCTGTTTTGTCAAAGATTATTTGACCATAGAGTTGAGGGACAATATCTAGGCTCTCTACTCTGTTCCACTGGTCTATGTGTCTGTTTTTATGCCAGTACCATGCTGTCTTGGTGATCACAGCTTTGTAGTAAAGCTTGAAATCAGGTAACGTGATGCCGCCAGTTTTATTTTTGTTTTTTCAACATTTCCTTAGCAATTCGGGGTCTCTTCTGATTCCATACAAATTTTAGGATTATTTGCTCCAGCTCTTTGAAAAATACTGGTGGAATTTTGATCGGAATGGCATTAGAAGTATAGATGGCTCTGGGCAGTAGAGACATTTTAATGATATTTATTCTTCAATCCAAGAGCATGGAATGGTCTTCCATCTTTTTGTGTCTTCTTCAATTTCTTTTAGGAGTGTTCTGTAGTTCCTCGAGTACAGATCCTTAACCACTTTGGTTAGGTTTATTCCAAGGTATCTTATGGTTCTTGGTGCTATAGTAAATGGAATCGCTTCTCTAATTTGCCTTTCTGTATTTTCATTGTTAATGTATAAGAAAGCCACTGATTTCTCTACATTGACTTTGTATCCTGCCACATTACTGAATTGCTGTATGAATTCTAGAAGTTTGGGGGTGGAGTCTTTCGGGTTTTCCATATAAAGAATCGTGTCATCTGCGAAGAGAGAGAGTTTGACTTCTTCCTTGCCAATTTGGATACATTTATTTCTCTTTGTTGTCTGATTGCTGTTGCTAGGACTTCTAATACTGTGTTGAACAAGAGTGGTGAGAGTGGGCATCCTTGTCGTGTTCCTGATCTCAACGGGAAGGCTGCAAGCTTTTTCCCATTGAAGATGATATTCGCTGTGGGTCTTTCATAGATAGATTTGATGAAGTTCAGGAATGTTCCCTCTATCCCTATACTTTGAAGCGTTTTAATCAGGAACGGATGCTGGATTTTGTCAGATGCTTTTTCTGCATCAATTGAGAGGACCATGTGGTTCTTCTCTCTTCTCTTATTGATTTGTTCTATCACATTGATTGATTTGCGAATGTCGAACCATCCTCGTAACCCAGGGATGAATCCCACCTGGTCATGGTGGATAATCTTTTTAATGTGCTGTTGGATCCTGTTTGCTAGGATCTTGTTGAGAATCTTAGCATCCATATTCATCAGTGATAATGGTCTGAAATTCTTCTTTTTGGTAGGGTCTTTGCCTGGTTTGCGGATCAGGGTAATGCTGGCTTCATAAAATGAGTCTGGAAGTTTTCCTTCTGCTTCAATTTTTTTGAAACAGCTTCAGAGAATAGGTGTTATTACTTCTTTGAAAGTTTGATAGAATTCCCCAGGGAATCCGTCAGGTCTGGGCTCTTGTTTTTGGGAGACTTTTGATCACTGCTTCAATCTTTTTACTAGATATCGGTCTATTCAGGTTGTCAATTTCTTCCTTGTTCAATTTTGGGAGTTTATAGTTTTCCAGAAACACATCCATTTCATCTAGGTTGCTTAGCTTATTGGCATATAACTGTTGATAATAACTTCTGATGATTGTTTCTACTTCCTTGGTGTTAGTTGTGATCTCTCCCTTTTCATTCATAATTTTATGAATTTGGGCTTTCTCTTTTTTCTTTTGGATTAGTGTGGCCAATGGTTTATCGATCTTATTGATTCTTTCAAAAAACCAGCTTCTAGTTTCATTGATATGTTCTACTGTATCTCTGGTTTCTACCTCATTGATCTCAGCTCTCATCTTGATTATTTCCCTTCTTACGTGTGGAGTTGGTTTGAATTGTTGTTAATTCTCCAGTTCTTTAAGGTGTAGAGACAGCTGGTGTATTCTGGATTTTTCAATTTTTTTGAGGGAAGCTTGGATGGCTATGTATTTCCCCCTTAGGACCGCCTTTGCTGTATCCCATAGGTTTTGGAGTGAAGTGTCTTCATTCTCATTGGTTTCCATGAATTGTTGAAGATTTTCTTTGATCTCCTGGTTGATCCAAGCATTCTTAAGCAAGGTGGTCTTTAGCTTCCAGGTGGTTGAGCTACTTCTGAACTTTTCCTTGTGATTGAGCTCCAGTTTCAAAGCATTGTGATCTGAGAATATGCAGGGAATAATCTCAGTCTTTTGGTATTGGTTGAGCCCTGATTTGTGACCCAGTATGTGGTCTATTCTGGAGAAGGTTCCATGTGCACTTGAGAAGAATGAGTATTCTCTTGTTTTAGGGTGGAATGTTCTGTATATATCTATGAGGTCCATCTGGTCCAATGCGTCATTCAATGCTCTTGTTTCTTTATTGATTTTCTGCTTCAATGATCTGTCTATTTCTGAGAGAGGCGTGTTAAGATCTCCTACTATTAATGTATTCATATAAATATGACTCTTTATCTTGATTAGTAGTTTTCTTATGTAATTTATTGCTCCCATATTGGGGGCATAGATATTTACAACAGTTAGATCATCTTGGTGGATAGTCCCTTTAAGAATGATGGAGTGTCGTTCTGTATATCTGACTACTGTCTTTAGCTTAAAATCTAATTTATCTGATATGAGAATCGCTACCCCGGCCTTCTTTTGAGGCCCATTGGCATGAAAGATGCTTCTCCATCCCTTCACTTTCAGTCTGGGTGTATCTTTAGGTTTAAAATGGGTATCTTGTAGACAACATATGGATGGGTCCTGTCTTTTTATCCAATCTGCAGCCCTGTATCCTTTGATGGGCATATTTAGCCCATTCACATTGAGAGTGATTATTGAGAGATACGTTTTTATTGACATTGTGTTATCTTTGGAGTCTTTCTTTCTGTCGCTTGTCTCTATATTTCTGTTCAATGCTATTCTTAGGATTTTTCCTCTTTTATAGAACCCCCCTTAATATTTCCTGCAGTGTCGGCTTGGTGGTTGCATAGTCTTTTAAGCCTTGCTAGTCTTCGAAACTCTTTATCTCTCCATCCATTTTGAATGTCAGTCTTGCTGGATAAAGTATTCTTGGCTGCATGTTCTTCTCATTTAGTGCCCTGAATATATCTTGCCAGCCCTTTCTGGCTTGCCAGGTCTCTGTGGACAGGTCTGACGTTATTCTGATGGGCTTTCCTCTGTATGTAAGGAGCTTCTTTGTCCTAGCTGCTTTCAAGAGGGTCTGCCTACAATTATAATTCTTCATTCTTACTATTACGTGTCTCGAGGACTTTCGAGAATCTATAATCTTGGGGGGAAACCATTCTGCCTCTAGTACATGAACGCTGGTTCCATTTGCAAGATTGGGAAATTTTTCATGGACAACTTGTTCCACTATATCTTCTGGACTTCTTTCTTTCTCCTCCCCTTCGGGGATTCCAATAATTCTGACATTGGAACGTTTCATGGCATCATTTATTTCCCTGATTCTGTTTTCGTGGCTTCTAAGCTGTTTGTTCCAGGCTTCCTCCTGATCCTTTCTCTCTATCTGTTTGTCCTCCAGATCACTAATTCTATCTTCTGTCTCAGTTACCCTAGCTTTTAGAGAATTTAGATTAGATTGGAACTCATTGAGAGCATTGTGAACCTCATCCCTGGTGGCCTTCAGCTCTGCCCTAACATTACGAACATCATCCCTGGTGGCTTTCAATTCTGCCTTAATCAATTCCATTTGGTCATCCATGGCTTTCTCCAACATAGCTATTGCCTGGATAATTGTTAGCCTGAATTCTCTTTCCGACATATTGTCTATGTTGATAGCTGTTAGCTCTGTTGCAGAAGGCCCATCTTCTGTATTTTTCTTCTGTTGGGGATTCCTCCTCCTAGTCATTTTGGTGAGAGATGACTGGACAGATTTAGCTGGGTGTATCGACCGTGGTGCAGTCAAGGTGCACCCTGGAATGCTTCTGAGCACTCAGGATTCCCCACCCAAACGAGAGAAAAAAGAAAAGAAAAGAAAAAAGAGAGAGAGAGAGAGAGAGAGAGAGGGGAGAAAAAGGGAAGATAAAAGAGAAGGTTAAGCCCAAATGGTCCCCAAGGTAAGATTTATGACATATACAAACAAAGACAGACAAACAAAATTTCGATAAAAGTATATGACAAGAGAAAAAAAATATATATATATAAGCAAAAAAAGTAAGAACCTCGTCAAAAAGAACCCCAAGTATAAGATTTATATACTATCAGGACAAACACAAATACACAGAAACACTGGCAGAAGAAAAAGATGGGATCGTGGTTATAGATTCTCAGTGTGGGCAAGGAAGGTTATTTTGATTCTTCCTAGATGTATCTTGATATCTTTGTTAAAGGACTCAACTTTCCTAAGATAAAGGGGGATTAAAAATTGGTTTACCTATAGGGGTAGCATTGATTGGAAAAAGTTGGTTACCTCGAAGTTTAACTCTATATGAATATTAGAAAATAAAAATAAAAAGGAATAAACTGGACTAAACTAAACTAAAATTTTTTAAAAAATTTAAAAAATGAAAAGCAAAAGAAAAACACAGGTGTATGTATCAAAAAGTTCAGGTTGGAAGTTTGTTATGGAATTTGATGTACTGAACATCTCACTGTGATGGTAAATAGGTTAAAAAATTATCTATATAAAAAAAGAAAAAAAATGAACCAGAATAGTGGAAATGAGTTAAAAATAAAAGTTGTATCTATGAAGTAGTGGTGGTTGTTCTCTTGTAGTCTTTTTTTTTTTTTTTCTTTCCTGGTTTGTTTTCTGGGGGAGGGGGCTGCCACGTGGGTTTTCAGTCAAAGATGTTCCCTGAGTTAAGTCCTTCTGCCCCCCTCAAGGGGGTGGGCTCTGAGGAAACCGTTTTTTTCAGGCTTTTGTTCTCTGGAGGTTTTTATGTTTGTTCACTTCTTTTCTCTTGCCTTGACAGCTTTTGATGGTTTTTGGAGGTTTAGAGGAAAGCACACTGCACCTCAACCTCCCTCTCAGAGAGAAGCCTCAGTCTGCTCCCCTTTGGGTGCTGCAGAGCCCATATAAATTCCCCCTTGGCCGCTGGCAGATCAGGTTCCTAGTTGCGGTCCCTGGGGACATAGGATCTCCTTCTTGTATGCAAAACCACGGCAGCAGCGGCTGTCTGGGCAGCTCCAGACCGCCAGAGAGGTTCCAAGCAGCAATCGCACACTGAGATTTTCCCGCTGGCCTGGGCTGGGAGTGCCTGGTCTTTCCGTGTCTAAGAGCGCCGGGCTGGCGCGCACCTCTCCTGGGGGAGTGTGTGGGGTGCTCCTGGCGCAGGTCCCAGAGCACCAGGCTGGGTCTTCGTGCACCTCTCTCAGGGGAGGGTATGGGGTGCGCGCATCTCAGGCTGGTAGGTCGTGTGTGTTCTGCCATCTGGCATGGCTCCCAGCCCCTCACAGGAGCCGGACTCCACGTGTTCTCGGGTGTGCTGGCGGCTCAGGGACCAAGACCTGGTTTCTCCGCCACACTCTCTCTGGCTCAGTGCCAGGGGAGGCTGTCCTGGGTCCGGGGACTTAAGGCCCTGTCCCTAGCTGCCCTCATTCCCACAATTTCCCCCCGTGATCCTTTGCTCTTTTTGAGTGCTTTCAACCAGACTCCAAGTTAATGCTGGTCCCCAGACGCAGGGCACTCTCGTATTGGGGTATTCCTTTCCAATCGGTCTCCTCTGGTAGCTCCCTCTCCCTTTTGTTTCTCTTCCGATATCAGTCCGATGTTCCCACTCCCCTTTACCTGCCCACTGGCGTCTTCTGCCCCCATAGAGATCCAGACGTGTGTAATTCTGATCTCAGGCTGATTTCATGGGTGATCGGATTTCTTTGGTAGGTAATCAGCTCACTTTAGGGTACAAGTTTAAAAGGCGCCTCCTCCTACTTCCCCACCATCTTGTCTCCCCCCTTGTGGTGAGTGTGTTCTTAAGGGTTGAGTCTGCAGGATTTTAATATTTAGTTCCTATCAACTGTAAATAAAAACAATTTTACCTCTTCCTTCCTTTCTTTCTCTCTTTCTTCCTTTACTCTCCTTTCCTTCCTTCCTTCTTTCCTTCCTTTGTCTCTTTCTTTCTTTCTCTCTTTCTCTCTCTCTCTCTCTCTCTCTCTCTCTCTCTCTCCTTCTTTCCTTCTGATTTGGATGGCTTATATTTCTTTATCTACCCTGATTATTCTAGCTAGGACCAGCAGTATTACGTTGGATAGGAACAGTGAGAGTGGACACTTTGTCTTGTTACTGATCTCAGAGTAAAATTTTCTAACCATTAACCATTTGAGTACAATGTTATTTTAGGTTTGTCATATATGGTCTTCTTTTATGTTGAAGTATGTTCCTCCTATACCCAGTTTGTTGAAGACTTTTTTAACTCATGAGAGGATGTTGTATTTGTCAAAATATTTTCTGCATGTATTGAGATGATCATATGATTGTTATATTTCATTCTATTAATGGGGTGTATTACATTTTCTTATTTGCTTGTGTTGAACCATCCTTGTGTCCCAGGGATAAGTACCAGTTGATTGTGACATATAATCTTTTCAATGGGCTGTTTAATTCAGTTTGCTAATATTTTTTTAAAAAATATATTGTCTATGTTCATCAGGGATATTGGTCTATAGTTCATTATTTTTCGTATAGATATTTTCTGGCTTTGGTATCAGGGTAATTCTGGTCTTGTAAAATGAGTTTGAGAATGTGTTCTCCTCTCTAAGTTTCTGGAAAGTTTTGAGAATTATTTTCACTAATTCTTCTTTAAATGATTAGTGGAATTCACCTGCAAAGCTCTCTGGTCCTGAATTTATTTTCTTTGCTTGGAATACATGATTGCTGATTTAATCACCTTACTCATTATCGGTTTGTTCATATTTCCTATTTCTACCTGATTTATTCTTTGTAGGTTATATGTTTCTAGGGATATATCTATGTATTCTTGGTTGTCCTTTTTTTTTTCAGAGTAAATTGTTCATAGTTGTCTCTATGATTCTTTTACTTCTGTGGTATTGGTTATAAGATATCAACTTTTGCTGCTTATTTTTTTAAATCTTTAAGAACTTTTTGAAGATTATTTATTCAAAATGAAGAGAGAGAGGAGGGAGAGAGAGGCAGACTCCTTGCTGAGTATGGAGATGGAAGTGGGGTTTGATCTTAGAATATTGAGATCATCACCTGAGTGAGAACCAAGAGTCAGACTCTTAACTGAGCCATCCAGACATCTGCTACATCTTTATTTATTTAGATCTTCTTCTCCACCCCTTGTCAGTTTTGCTTAGTTTTTCAAAACCTTGGCTCCTAGCTTTGTTAAACTTTTCTATTCCTTTTCTGGTCTCTATATCATAAATATATATATGTGTATGTATATATACACACATATATATATTATATATATATAATATATGTATTATATATATAAAATATATACATATACGTATACACACACACACATATATATATATATACATATATATATATATATATCAGAACATATATATATATGTTCTGACTTTTTTAAATTTCTTTTCCTTTGCTGCTTTGGGCTTAGTTTGTTCTTTTTTCTAGTTCTTTGAATCATAAAGTTAGGTTATTTACTTAAGGCCTTTTCTTTAATGTGGGCATTTATTGCTACAAACTTCCCTCTTAGAGCTGTTTTTGCAATATCCCATAAATTTTGATAGGCTGTATTTCCATTTCCATTTGATTCAAGATTTTTAGAAGTCCTTTTTGGTTTCTTCTTTCACCCATCAGCTGTCCTGGTTGGCATGGTTTAATTCCCACATATTTGTGAATATCTCAGATGTATGTACCCTACATTCATTGCAACATTATTCACAATAGACAAGTTATGGAAACAGCTTAGTATCCATCCACAGATGAATTAACAATGAAGGCATATTCGTACAATGGAATTAAAGAAATAAAAGAAGATATCCTTTTCTTTGTTAAAACATGGATTGATCCTGAGGGCATTACACTAAGTGAAATAATCAGAGAAAGGCAAATAGTGTATGATCTTACTTATATGTGAAATACAGAAATCCGAACTTACAGTAACAGAGAGTAGTTTGATATTTGCCAGTCGCTAGGGTTTGGGGAAATGAGAAGATGCTGGTGAAAGCCTACAAACTTTCAGTTCAGGGAACATAATGTACAATATGGTCATTATATACATAATATACAATATGGTCATTAACTATATTCTGTTATAGACTTGAATGTTGTTAACAGAGTACATAGTAAATGTTCTTACAGTAAAAGAAAATGGTAACTATGTGAAGTGATGGATGTATCCACTAACCTATTGCAGTGATCATTTCACAACGTATGTGTTTATGAAGTCACCAATCATAGTTTTATATTTCAATTACATTTCAATAAAAATGGATAAATGAAGAAAAGACATTCCTCAATCTGTCTTCTATATGCATTTCATTTTAAAAAAATAAGTTTTATTCAATCAAAATTGCAACATGAGCATTAATAATTTTCTCCTAGTTAATTCTAATTAATTATTTCATTTTTATACAATTTGTCATTTGTTTGACTATATAACTTGTTTATATTTCCCCAATTACTGCTTCTTAATTGGAGAATACATTGTTTCTTTTAAAAAGTTTCAAATGATGAAAAAATTGGTAGTTTGCTGGATAAAGTTCTGGTGACAATAATGGACGTGACTAAATTTAGTATCCCCAATTAACTTTGCTTTAGTGGCTCCTGATATGTAAGATCAAATGCTGTCATGTAAAAGTGTGAGTTCATGTTTATAAATCAAAGGATGCTTTTTTAAATCAAAAGTTTCATGTATAATTCTAATTCCTTGGGGATATGCTGCTGCTGTTGTTTCACCAGGGTTTAAACAGTAGTAATTAATCTTTCACAGATCACCACGTGGCCTTTAGAAGTTTTTTGGTCACAATGATAATTATGGCACAAGTTTGAGAGCTTCACCAACATCCAACCATCGTATGAATTTTTATCAATTGTCATACAGTATCTTGTTTTTTGTTTTGTTTTGTTTATTTCTTTTTGTTTCTCTGTGTGTGTCTGTGTGTGTGAGAGAGAGAGAGAGAGAGGTCATTATCTACTCCAAAAAGGGGTTTCCACTCTTTTGAATCTGAATGAGTACAACACTGACTGTCACCATTCCTGATCATGTACCAGGACAATATTCTTGGGTCGGTTTTTACACTTTCCCCAGTCACAACAGAAACTCCTGTCTACTTCGAGGCATTGTAATTGTAAGTTAGTTTTCCCTCTGGCTTTTAATGGGTCTTTGATCAAAATGGATTCTGATCTCCCCTGAGGCTTGTCTTCGAATCCAGAACAAGATTCTTTAAACTACCACTGAGCCATTTTTTGCATTTCAAGTGTTACCTCCTTCCAGCAGAACCCTCTCCATAAAAAAAAAAACACTATACCAGAATGAAAACCATTAAGAATATGTCAGTGGGAAGGTCAATCAATAGGAAAACAGTATCTGCATAAGGATGCCATGAATACAACATCGGTGATAGAATAGTTCTTAGCTCCATCAATCATTGAGTTATTTAGGATGTCCTGGTCTCTCTGAGGCATCTGGAAAGAAAAACTTTTATTTCTTTGATCTTTTCTCAGACTAGGAATGGTGATCAACAGGCAAGGGGTGGGAAGAAATATTACCTTTGGAGAAAAGCCTGACCCTCTGCAGTGTAATTTCCATAACTTCCCTGTGGACACATAACTTAATCTCAATGTCTTCTCTGAGATCATTCCACTGCAGAAGGTGGAAAATGAAAACTTTCAGGCTGAAATTTACACCAGTGATAGACTGTTTGCAGAGATGGCCCCATATCACCATCTTTCTCCATAGCCATGTCTTTGGCAATGTGTGCAGCACCTTACAGCAGGTAGTGAAAACTATTCCTCTACTTTGATCTGGGTTAGATTAGTATTTTTTATTTGCTGTGGCCAGAAAATTATGATGGGAGTGACAGTGGACCTTAGAGCCTTGTTGCATTTCTCTGCCCTATCTTGGAACATTGCCTCCACTTAAGCCAGGTGGGCTGCCAGAGGAAGTGAGGACATGTGGAGAAGAGCCCATTTGTCCAAGTCAAGGAACCCTGGGACAGCCATAGATAGCTAGCCAAGACCCAATTATATCAGAAGATATATGCCCTGTGAAGATAATCAGAGCTCCCTCAGCTGAAACACAGCTGACTGAAGACTCTCAAGAAGATCAACAGATATTAGAACAACTCATCACCATAAAATTCCATTTGATACTAAAAACATTAAAGCAAGCCATTTGCTTTCAGGATGACTTGCTATGCAGCAACATTCATGATCATCCGTTATTCCAGTTTATTTTGTAAAACTTAGAAAGTGACTCTAATGAGAATCATCTTCAGAAACCAAGAAGCAAGGACTTGCATTTTTGTGGAGAAAATATGGAGACCCAGAATCACATAACTAGTCAGGAATTTATGCTTTCTGTGTCTTGCAGAGATACCTTGATTTTAGCCCAATGTGACTCATTTTTGGTTTGACCTCCATGACTGGAAGTGTGTAAATTTGTTTCTTTTTAAACCCTCAGTGAGGAATTGGTGATAGCAGCAATAGGAAATTGGACAAAGAAATTTCTTCAATAAAATTTTCTTTGAAGAAATTGAATTTAAACTTCTCAATTCATTCACTTGCTTTCCTTGAGTAAGGGTATTTTGAGTTAAAACTCTATCTTAAGTAGATGAAAAATCTAAAGTCAGTTGGGAGATACTCAGCCCTATCAGCTGCCATAGAGAAGAGCTCCTTGCATAAATGTCAGTGTGGTTGTGTCTTTGAGGGCTCAGAGAATTAAGATAGGAAAAGTGATTCACTGTTAAAATTAAAGCCACCTGTTCTACTCTAAAATTTTTTGTCTATATTTCACCATTCCAAAAATATCTTGTGAAGGCAAAAGTTCATTCTTTTCATTTCTTCGGGCTCCAAGTTTCTGTCAAGTTCTCTTTCAACACAATAGATAGGTATAATGAGTTATAGTGAGTGTTAGGAGCATTCTGCATGTGTATATATGCATGTGAGTGTGTTTGTTTGAACAAAATATGTATACATACACATACATTTAAATACACACAACCCTTATTCTTGAACATACTTTGGTGAAAAAAGTACTTCCACACATTTCATCTTTTCTCACAATACCCCTTAAAGTCATGTTTATGATTATGATTCCACATTGTGTTCCCAAGAAAATGAGGGCTTGAGGGATTACACCCTAACAATTGTATAGCAGAACAGTTAGAACTTATTGTGCACCTTCTTGATTTCTATGGAATAGGAATCATTGCATGTGTACTGGTGATTTTTCAATGATTCTTTTAATTCCTTAAGTTTTACAAGTTAAATATGTACTGTTTATCACATGTAATAATGCTCCAATGTATTAATTAAAATTTCAAATCCTAGGGTGCATTATGCAGGGTCAGATCTGGAGTATAGTTAGCTGAGGCACACATATCAGGGAGGGAGAGTTCTCTTCCAACCCTGAAAAAGCAAAGGTTCATATAATATAATTCATATAATTATATTCATAATATGTATATTATACATATTCATATATAATATATGATTATATATATTCATATTATATATTCAATATAATTCATATAATTAAATTAAGACAATTCACATTTAATAAAATTGTTGTTTTTTTCCATACCTAGAACATTAGTTTATACATATAAAAAGAGTGAAATGACCTATAATGTTCAAAACTGAAGAGCACTACAGCCTCACGCCTCATGGATAAGTCTTAGAAACACAAAGTAGAGATTCTCACCTGACTAAGGACTCATGAGGAGCCCTGTAGAGATAACAAAGCCCTACCTTTCCATTCTCTTCAATAATAAAGACATTATATTATATCATTTTATTTTATGCTTTGTACAGAGCAAAGTTCTGATACTCGAAAGTAGCCTTCATGATTATTCTGTTCTTCAAGTTTATTACATGTCACTGTATTAAAAAATGAGTCCATTGAGAACCCTTTGAGGTAACATGGAAAGGCTGGAAGGACATGTATGTTTGCACAAAACTTGTGACTCTGAATCACATCTGGACAGGATTCCAAACTTGCTGGTAAGTCATCCTGTGGTTATGAGGATCATATATAGTAGATGATACTGATGCTGTTGGTTCACTGCCCCTTTCGAGATTACACAGCAAAATTCCAAATAATGGGAGATATTTTGTTTAGAGAAATGGAAGGAATCATATTTGTATTTCACATTGGAAATTTTCAACCAGAAACCAGAAAATAGTTTAATATAACCAGAAACATGCCACCTGTCTTTCATCATAATGAATACACCTTACAAATGGACTCTGATATTCAATAATTCAATAGGTAGAGGAAGTGCCTGAGAAAGAAATATTTTGCATAACAGTAAATGTATACTTTAATATTTTGCTTCATCATCCTTAAAGTCGTTTGACTATAGACCATAAAATAAAGTCAAGTCTACACTCTAGACTCTAGACCAATCTATTTTTTCTATATTTGTCTTGCCGTGTAGATTCCACTTGGAGACATGTTTTTTTATTATCATTTATTTTGCTAGTGACTATTGAAGGCATGGTGGCAACAAGCTCTGTAACAACATGATCTTAGTGTATAGAAAAATCCCCATGATCAGCTGTGACATCCAGTATGTCAAAAGTCTGCATTCTCAGGAACAGCAGTTAAGGTAGTGATATACAAAAGAATGATGGTCACAAAAGGGAAGCACAGTCTTGGATTTTTCTCTGTTATAAACTTCTGTAAATAGCTATTATGGTCAAGAGTACATTTTCCATAGGAGTAGCATTCAGTAAATCACAAGAAAAAATATTCACTATGATATATTTTATTTGCAAAGAAATTATCCTTAGCAGATCCATGTAGTCATTTGAAATAATTGAGAATCTCCAAAAAATTCCGCATCCATGGTTAGGAAAAATATTGAGAAAGTAGGAAAACGAGAAAAAGGGAAAATCTCTTGGATATCAAAGATATCATAAAGCTTAATAAAGTGAGGTATATAAGTACATAGAGCTCAAAATAAAAAAAAAATAGAAAATCCAGGGAAAAAATAAAAGACATGTTCTACTTAAATAATCAGATCAAAATATCTCAACATTTGGCTAAGGCATTGGGCCTTGCAATCATGGGCACTTCTTCAGCCCCAGGACAATTGTTCCTTTTAGAGCTGCCATCCCAGAGAATCTCATCAGAGCCTCCTTTATGTCTTTGTTCCTCAGGCTGTAGATGAAGGGGTTCAGCATGGGTGTGACCACAGCATACATCACTGAGGCTACTGTACTTGCGTGGGAGCTCTGGGTAGCAGCAGAGCTAAGGTACACTCCTAGACTTGTACCATAAAATAAGGAGACAACCGAGATGTGAGATGCACAGGTGGAAAATGCTTTATACTTGCCATGAGCTGATGATATTGCACATATGGAGTAAACAATCTTAGAGTAGGAGTAAAGGATCCCAAGAAAGGGACCACCAGCCAGTAACATAGCTGCAAAGTACATCACCATATTATTGAGAAAGGTGTCAGAACAAGCAAGTTGTATCATTTGATTGAGTTCACAGAAAAAGTGGGGGATTTCCACCTCTGTACAGAAGGAAAGCTGCAACACCATGGAAGTGTGTAACAAGGAATGCAAGACACTGATGATCCAGGACACGAATAACAGCAGTCCACAGAGCAAAGGGTTCATGATGACCATGTAGTGCAGGGGGTGACAAATGGCCACAAAGCGGTCATAGGCCATCACACTCAAGAGGAGGACATCCAACACAGCAAAGAGTGAGAAAAAGTACATCTGAGTAATGCAGCCTGCATAGGTGATTTCTTTGCTCTGAGTCTGAATGTTCCATAGCATCTTGGGGATGGTGGTGGAGGTGAAACAGATGTCTACAAAGGACAAGTTGACCAGGTGGAAGTACATGGGTGTGTGGAGGTGAGAGTCATAACCAACAGTCAGGATGAGGAGCAGGTTTCCAAACACAGTGATCAGGTACATGGAGAAGAAAAGCCCAAATATGGGGCACTGCAGTTCTGGCTCTTTTGAAAATCCCAAGAGAAGAAATGCTGAAATTTGTGTATCATTGACTGGCTCCATATGGTGGAGGTGACTCTAGCACAGGGGAACAGAACATGAATAATTTTGACACGAATGGGTGTTGCTCACATTGTGGAAATGTTACAACATATATTGTCTAGTCAGAAACTAATTTCAATATTTTGTGAATGGATCTGGACCTCTTGAAGGGATAACTGTGTCCTCTCTGATTAGAAGTTTCCATCCTGACATCAGATGTTCCCCAAAGATCAGGTATTGTATGGTTTGAATAAGAAATTGTTTCAAGCATTTGGGGAATATATAGTGTCAGTTGTGTTTCCAGTATTTCCTAGTCATAAAGTAGAGGGTGCTGAAAAACAAAAGTCCCTATAATTCAGTGATGCTGATAGGATAGAAGCAGATATAAAGATTAAATAATCTTGGGAGGGGCCCGGGTACTATGAAGAACACAGAAGCAGTTTAAGGAGAGAGTGGATGGGTGTTAGGTTGGGTGTTCAGTCAAGACTGGCTAAGAAGGTGACATTTGAACAGAGACCTCATAGAAGAGAGGGTGGATGATTGGAGGTCTTCCTGGCAGAGGAAACATCTGGTGCAAAGTCCCTGAGGAAGTGCTTCTGTCAAAATATCAAGGATCAGACGGGAGCCAGTGTATGGGGGGAAAGGACAAAAGGCAGAGTGATGAGAAGTGGTGGCAGTGAATTTCGAAGAATCATGTGGCCTCATAGCTGCTTAAATTTCAAGACACAGGGACTTCCTCATTCACACTATGTACCTCTTGGACTTCATGAATCTGGTTGCAGTAACGTCCTGTCAATTAAACACATCCCTCCTTAGTATCATCTGTTGATCAAATTTTGCATGTGTATTTAAAGGGTCACCTTGAAGTAGTGGAACCCATGTACCCCCTTTCTGAGGACCATTCTCACTCATCAGGGTGCCCCAACATATGTGTGTACGTACACACACACACACACACACACTGTCACACATACGCTATCACATACACACAACTGCACACCATATCCCCCCAAAAGATATTACTTCTATGTCCTTCTCTCCTCCCCCCAGCATACACATCAAATTACCTTTCCCATAAGGAATGTAGAAATAGAACTCAGAAATTCCTATTCATAGCTTCCCAGGAACAACTCATCTTGGGGCACAATTTTTGAATGGTCACTTTCTGACCTGTTTATAAAGGAACAAAAAACTTGTGTTCAATAAACCAGACAGAGAGAGGGACAGGAAGAGAGGGACATAAATAAATTGACGTAAAGGGAATGAAAAATAAAATAAGACAAAAATGGGGAGGGAGTAAAACTATAAGAGATGGAAATGAGGGGGGAGCAAACCATAAGAGACTGTTAATTTTAGAACACAAACTGAGGGTTGCAGGAGGGCTGGTGGATGGTGGGGTGGGATAACAGGGTGATGGGTCTTAAGGAAGGTCCTTGATATAATGATCACTGCGTGTTATATGCAATTGATAATATCACTAAATTCTACCTCGGAAACTAATTATATAATATGTGTTAATTAAAATGAATTTAAACACAAATAGATTAATGTAAATGATATTAAAAAATAAAATGATATAATAAACTCAGTCATCCGAAAAGAATGTGAGGAAGGAAATTTTCCCTGGAGTTGGTGGCATCCAATCCTAGTTTTATGCCATTTATACCCAGCAGAAATAATAAAACCAAAAATGAATTTGTCCACAATACAAAGTAGTGATGTCTTTATGGTGTGAAATACCTTACAAATTACAAATTGAACATCACAAAATAAAAACGAATAAGAGAATAAACCAACACATCAAAAATTTGGGCATCTTTATTACTAGATTTCAGATACCTTAGATTTTTTTTTTCTCTGCACCTTTTCCATATCCATTTGACCAATTGTTTTTTATTTGGTCTAATAGAGGATGAGGTGAACACTTTATCACTTTTCTTATGTGATATGTTTATTCTTTATTTGCTTTCTTAGCCTTTGGGTTTTAGTCATTTTCTTGACAAGTCTGTTGAGCACCACTACTAACAGTTCTGTTTCTTGTCCAACATGGGAAGGCCTCCCCAGACTCTCTAAAATCCTACACACCCCATGCCATCTATCCTCTTACTCTGAATACTCTTCATGTGAGTTATCCAAGGACATTATTTCATACTCACATTTATCTCACTGCACTCTTGTCTGTCACTCTGATGTAAGGACCAAAGGACCAGGGATTTCACCTGTGCTGTTCACATTTTCCTTTATGGGTGTAGATGTATATGCACTTAAAAAGAAACAAATTCAAGAAACTGAGACGTTGTGAAATACAAAGAATGACACAAAATCAAACCAGGTTAAAGGGAGCAGTTTCAGTACAACTCTATTCAACAACGTTGAAGGGAGTTTAGAGAACTAACTGAAACATGATCTACAGGAGCAGTAATTTCATAAAATTTACATGGCCAAACAATAAAATTCCCCATGACCTTGAAATAAAAGCATATTACACATAAAAGTTTTTAGAAAATTTTGGAACATAGCAGATTCTCTTTTAGTTTATGCTGAATGAATCAGGAACTAGATCTCAGTATATATATGAACTTTTAATATGTGATAAAGGTGCATTTGGATTTAGTTGGAAAAGATTGGATTGTTGATGGAAGTTGGCACAGATGGCTTTCTACATGGAAGGAAGTGTAGTCGTTCCTTATCTCACACATCGCACAAAAATCAGAAGGAGTAAGCCCTCAGTTTAGTAGTAACCATTCCATTTTAGATGTATATCTAGAAAATACATATAAAATCCACAACTGGGCAAACCATCATAATTGAGGCAAAAAAAACTCAGAAATAAGAAGACTGGAATGTTTAACTAAATAAAATGTGAAAATATTTTATTGCGAAAAATATATAACTAAAAGTCAATAAAGAAACTGTGATTTACAAACAATTATTTGAAATGCTGATAATTATATATAAATAAGCATATAATATGTGGACACATAATAATAATAGACAAATAAACCTGGTGATCAAATATAGGAATCTTTGCTTGAGAACACTAATAGTTTGAAAACTCAAGAAAGAAATCTTTTTCACACCCCTCACCCTGAGAAAACACTCTGGGGATGTCACATTGGTTAGGTTGGAATCCTTAAACAAGTAACAAAGGAATACTTTCAAATTTTGTTGTCAGAATTGTGAAGTGTTACAATGTGTTGGGGAGGCTGGCTGGCTAAGTTGTTAGTGCATGGGACACTTGAGCTTGGGGTTATGAGTTCAAGCCCCATGTTGGGTGTAGAGATTACTTAAAATTAAAAGAAAATTTCAGATATGCTTTAACTTAGGGTTCTTGGTCTCTGCACTATGGACTTTCTGGACCAGATCCTACTCTGTGGTGGGCTGTGTCCTACGCATTTTGGGGTATTTAAAGCATCCCTGGCCTCCTCACACCATTACCCAGCATGACAACCCCAAAATGTCTCCGAACATTGCTCAATATTCTCTGAAGGATGGAATCAGCTTTGGTTGTGAAACTACTTAAAAAAGATTTTGTAACATTTATACAAGTGTAATTTAAGGGAAAAAATATGAAAGAATATCACAAGTGTAAGAGGCACTCTAAAAATAAAATACAAAAATAAAGTGGAACATCTAACGTAAAAAAATAATAATTTCTAACCAAAAAAAGAAAGAAAGAAAGAATGAATGAAAGAAAGAAAGAAAAGTGTAAAAGGCAGAGCTACACCATGAAATGTCATGCAAGCATTGAAGTAATGAATCATCATTCCACTTGGTTGACTAGAGGGACATGTATAATGTAATCCTGAGTCACAAGGACTAGGGAAGAAAAGCTAGAAAAAAAGATTGTGCCAGAACATAAAGAGCACTTATGCTATGCATAGGTGTCTTTTTATACCTTTGAATTGAAAGTGTGTGAATATGTAAGTGTGCATAATACGGGACACTTTTAAAAGAAATGAAGAATTTTGGAAGAACAGTGAAAATGCACTTAGGTTAAGCAGAGTGGCTTATAAAGATATATGGGACAAGATGGCTTAGGGAAGGTAAAGGTGATCCATGTTAAACATAAAGAAGAATGCCTTCCACATGATAGCATTTCTATTTTAGAAATATAGGTCCAATAATAAAAGGGTAAAAGGAAAAACAAGGAATACAGAGACTTGAATACTAGTTGGAAATACATATAAAGGGTGATTTGTGAGGAATAAGTATGCATGCGTTTTCATTTTTTGGAAAGCAAGTAATCACAAATGAAGCATATTAAGGTAATAGATTAATTCTTTCACAAAAAAAAAAAAAAAAACAACCCACAATCCCCCCAGAAACAAACAAACTACAAAAAGCAGTGAAGGGAATAAATTGTGATTAGCTCCTAGACTTTACCACACAATATTCTCACACATTCTGCACAAATACATCTACACATACATAAAACAGTGAAATGGCAAGTAGATAATTGGTGAAATAAACAGCAATGTTTTGCTTGAGAAAATGTAATAAAAAACAGGAATAAAACCACTCTGACCCCACTATGCAAAAACCAAGGACTCCCAGACAAAATGTCAACAGAGAAAGTGATTTGGCTAGCTAACCCAGAACTTAGGGTCACAGGTAATGAAGTAATTGTAAAAGAAGCTCATTAGCATATACTTTTGCACATAATCCACTTAAAATTTTTCATTTGAATACTCAAAGGAAGCACTGTGATATGTATGTTTCATGTACTGCCCTTGTAAGAATGTAACTCTGTGAATTCTGTTCTCAGGATTTTACTCATCGCTAGAGAAATGTAGTTTACTATGCCCCATCTTAAAAATGACATGTCCTCACTTCACTGTATATCCCCCTACAGCTAATACTTGACTTTTCTACTCTGGTTAATTGCAAAGATCCTTGGTCTTATGTTCTACGTTTATGCTTCCCACCCCCTGTCTATTTGGGCTTCCATTAGTATGATTTACTTGTTAAAGTTGAACCTTGTATTTCTGAGTTCAATATTCACTTCTATATTTAGCATTATAAACACATAAATGAATAATTAATAAATGTCTTGATCAATCAAGCAAACAGCCACAGCAAACTCTCAGCTCTGGGCTATGCTGGATTGGCCCTCAGCTGACCTCAGGTAAATGCTCTTGACTTTCATTCTCTTGACCTTCTCCTGCCCTGTCCCTCCTAGGCAGCAGAACTCATCTTGATAGGGTCTCTGAGAGGAAGGTCTCTACATGGAAATCAAAATACCTGTCTGATTGATAGACATTGGAGGATGAATCTCTGTCCCCAGACAAGAGAGCAGGGATGGGTCAGACTCCAGTGCCCCATCCAGACTTAGGACTGCACAAAAAAAGACCAGGTCTTGTCCATTCCAAGGTTGTCCACCCTGTGGGACTGCAGCAGAGGATGTATTTACAGCTGCTTTGGTCTGCCCATTAGGCACATTTTCCTCTTGTTCCTCCCACCTCTAGGCACATGATTTCCCTATGGGATACTGGTGTGGACAAAAAGGAAATTTTTCCTGTTGATTTCCTGTTCCTAAGAGATTGGGTAATAAGCAAAGTGAAGTCAATTTTTTTCTTACTCTTCTTTTTAAAGATTTTATTTATTTGATAGAGACAGTGAGAGAGGGAACACAAGTAGGGGGAGTGGGAAAGGGAGAAGCAGGATTCCTGCTGAACAGGGAACCCAATGCTATGACTTTTGCTTTTCAGAGATCTAAACTCCCAGCACCTTATCCCAATCCTGAGTGAAATTTTTCTCCTGTTTGAGACTGAGAAATTGGTTTTGACTAGGTCCCTTGGGTTCTTCAATGAATTGACTAGTGGTGAGATGCAATCCCTGCTACCTCTAGAAATTTACTTTCCTCTTTTTCAACAAAGATTAAAAGTTTCTTCCTTTATATAAAACCTTTGGCCCTACACTCCTTGGATTCATGGACATTTTGCCAAAACAATTAGGAATTTCACAATTCTATCTCAAGTCAGAGCTATGGCTTCAAATGTCACTATAAAATGTTTGTTAATTGTAAGAGATATATTTAGATCTTTAGATCTGAGTTTAGCACCTTATAAGTATTGCCTGATTTAATTTTTATAGAAGTCCATTCTGTAAGGAAGCACTAGTGTGAGCTCCATTCCCCACAGAGACAGGAGGCTTGTAAAATTTAGTGATCTTCTCAAAGCTATCATTGCAGAAAGGGATGGGTGTTGACTGCATTCTATCAGGGTTCTCCCAGTTTTCAAATTCTGTGCCAGTGGTCCCAACCAGACGTGGTTCTTTACTCCTGGGTATATCTGGCAAAGTCCGAGGGATGCTGCTAAACACCTCCACTGAGTAGAACATCTCCCAACACAAATAATGACCTTGCCTCAAGGGTCAAATTGGGAATGTTAGAAAAACATACTCTAGACCAGCACTTCTCCAACTTCGAAGTACATAGGAATCACCTAGTATTCTAGCTTAAATACAGATTCTGCTTTATCAGGTGCTGGTGAACCTAAGAGTTTGACCTTTTTAACAAGCTCCTGAGTGATGTTGATGCTGCAGTTGTGGTCTGTGGACCGCTCTTTGATAGTCAAAGGTGAAGGTGCTTGTAGGTTTTCTTCACAAAAGATATTTTGTTTGCATAAAATTTTCAATGACTAGTATGTCTAGTCATTCTGTGGACTGTGAGAAATACTGTGTTTGTTTTTTATAAGGATCTTTGCTTAGCATCCAATAAAATACTTTGGAAAATACTTTCTAATGTGCAGAATAAGAGCTTCCTGAAGCTGTCCATAATCTAATACCTACAAACTTTGACTGTTATTTTTTATAGGAAGAGGGAGACTGAGGTAGTAAATGGAATAAGACTGCTAGTCAGCTGACCTTAAACTAAGATTGGCCAAGATTATGCAGGTGGAACTAAGGTAATCACCAGGATCCTCTGAATGTGGGAAAGGAAGGCAGAATAGTTGGATCAGAGAGAAATGTGAAGATGATACATCACTGGTTTTGAAGATAGAGAAAGGACAATGAGCCAAAGAATGGTTGTTGTCACTAGAACCTGCAATAGGAAAGAAATGAATCTCTCCTGGAGCATCTAGCAGGAACCAGGCCCTCAGACATGTTGGTTTTAGCCCACTGACACTTATTTCAGGCTTCTGCCCTCCAAAACAGTAAAAGCATGGATTTGTTTCTTTAAGCATTTAGTGTTACAACTGGTTACAACAGAAATAGGAATGTAATACAGACATTTATGCAATAAAATTGTTTTTGAGGCAAATGAATTTTATTTTCTCAATTAATTCATTTCTCTTCTTTTGAGTAGGGGCATTTTATGTTGAAATTAAACCTTAAAAGGAAAAAAAATGAGTCAGTTTGAGGCTTCTTTATTTTTATTTTTTATTATTATATTTTATTATGTTATGTTAGTCACCATATAGTATGTCATTAGTTAAAAAAAGAAAAGAAAAAAATCCAACCAACCAACCAAACAAACAAAAACAAAAACAAACAAACAAATAAAAAAAAACACCAGTTTGACGCTTCTGCTCCATTGTTGAAATGGAATAGAAAAAGTGAATCCCCATTGCTAAAATATACATGCGATGTACTTTATTTATTTGTTAATGCTTTTTAAGTTTTTTAGTAAATTCAATTAGCCAACATATAGTACATCATTAGCCTCAGATGTAATGCTCAATAATTCATCAGGAGCATATAACACAGTGTTCATCACATCACATGCTCTCCTTAAAGCACATCCTTCAGTTACCACCTACTCCACCCACCTCCATTCCAGAACCCTCAGTCTGTTTCTTGGAGCCAAGAGTCCCATGTTTTGTCTCCCTCTCTGATTTCTTCCCATTCAATTTTCCCTCCATTCCCTTATGATCCTCTGCACTATTTCTTATGCTCCACATATGAGTGAAACCATATGATAATTGTCTTTCTCTGCTTGACTTATTTCACTTAGTATAAAGCCCTCTAATTCCATCAATGTTGATTTAAATGATAGGTATTCATCCTCTCTGATGGCTGAGTAATATTCCATTGTATACAAATAATATCTTTAACCATTCATCTTCTGAAGGACAACTTGGCTCCTTCCACAGTTTGGCTATTGTCAACATTGCTGCTATGGATGTTGGGGTCCGGTGCCCCTTCTTTTCCCTACATCTGTATCTTTGGAGTAAATACCCAGTAGTGCAATTTCCGGGTCATAGGGGAGCCCTATTTTTAACATCGTAGGGAAACTTCATACTGTTTTACAGAGTGGCTGTACCAACTTGCATTCTTACTAACAGTGTAAGAGGGTTCCCTTTCTCCACGTCCTTGCCAACATCTGTTGTTTCCTTTCTGGTTAATTAGCCATTCTTACGGGTGTAAGGTGGAGTCTCATTCTGGTGTTTATTTTTTATTTTTTATTCCTTTTCAGTGTACCAGTATTCATTGTTTTGGCACCACACCCAGTGCTCCATGCAATGTGTGCCCTCCCTAATACCCACCACCTGGTTCCCCCAACCTCCCACCCCCCACCTCTTCAAAACCCTCAGACTGTTTTTCAGAGTCCATAGTCTCTCATGGTTCACTTCCCCTTCCAATTTCCCTCAACTCCCTTCTCCCCTCTATCTACCCTTTTCCTCCATGCTATTTGTAATGCTCCACAAATAAGTGAAACCATATGATACTTGGCTCTCTCTGCTTGACTTATTTCACTCAGCATAATCTCTTCCAGTCCCATCCATTTTCCTAGAAAAGTTGGGTATTCATCCTTTGTGATGGAGGCATAATACTCCATGGTGTATATGGACCACATCTTCCTTATCCACTCGTCAGTTGAAGGGCATCTTGGTTCTTTCCACAGTTTGGAGAACGTGGCCATTGCTGCTATAAACATTGGGGTACAGATGGCCCTTCTTTTCACACTATCTGTATCTTTGGGGTAAATACCCAGTAGTGCAATTGCAAGGTCATAAGGAAGCTCTATTTTTAATTTCTTGAGGAATCTCCACACTGTTCTCCAAAGTGGCTGCACCAACTTGCATTCCCACCAACAGTGAAAGAGAGTTCCCCTTTCTCCACATCCTCTCCAACACACGTTGTTTCCTGTCTTGCTAATTTTGGCCGTTCTAACTGGTGTAAGGCGGTATTTGAATGTGGTTTTAATTTGAATCTCCCTGATGGCTAGTGATGATGAACATTTTTTCATGTGTCAGTTAGCCATTTCTTTGTCTTCATTGGAGAAGTGTTTGTTCATATCTTCTGCCCATTTTTTAATATTTGGAGTTTGAGGAGTTTGAGGAGTTCTTTATAGATCATGGATATCAACTTTTGTCTCTACTGTCATTTGCACATATCATCTCACATTCTGTGGGTTGCCTCTTTGTTTTGTTGACTGTTTCCTTTGCTGTGCAGAAGCTTTTGATCTTGATGAAGTCCAGAAAGTTCATTTTTCACTTTTGTTTCCTTTGCCTTTGGAGACATATCTTGAAAGAAGTTCCTGTGGCTGATATCAAAGAGGTTACTGCCTATGATCTCCTCTAGGATTCTGATGGATTCCTGTCTCATGTTGAGGTCTTTTATCCATTCCGAGTTTATCTTTGTGTATGGTGTAAGAGAATGGTCGAGTTTCATTCTTCTACATATAGCTGTCCAGTTTCCCCAGCACCATTTGTTGAAAAGACTGTCTTTTTCCCACTGTATATTTTTTCCTGCTTTGTTGAAGATTATTTGACCATAGAATTGAGGGTCCATATCTGGGCTCTCTACTCTGTTCCACTGGTCTATGTGTCTGTTTTTATGCCAGTACCATGCTGTCTTGGTGATCACAGCTTTGTAGTAAAGCTTGAAATCAGGTAACGTGATGCCGCCAGTTTTATTTTTGTTTCTCAACATTTCCTTAGCGATTCGGGGTCTCTTCTGATTCCATAAAAATTTTAGGATTATTTGCTCCAGCTCTTTGAAAAATACCGGTGGAATTTTGATCAGAATGGCATTAAAAGTACAGATTTCTCTAGGCAGTAGAAACATTTTAACAATGTTTATTCTTCCAATCCAAGAGCATGGAATGGTCTTATATCTTTTTGTGTCTTCTTCAATTTCTTTTACGAGTGTTCTGTAGTTCCTTGAGAACATATCCTTTACCTCATTGGTTAGGTTTATTCCGAGGTATCTTGTGGTTTTTGGTGCTATAGTAAATGGAAACAATTCTCTAATTTGCCTTTCTGTATTTTCATTGTTAGTGGATAAGAAAGCCACTGATTTCTGTACATTGACTTTGTATCCTGGCACGTTACTGAATTGCTCTATGAGTTCCAGTAATTTGGGGGTGGAGTCTTTTGGATTTTCCATATAAAGAATCATGTCATTTGCGAAGAGAGAGAGTTTGACTTCTTCCTTGCCAATTTGGATACCTTTTATTTCTCTTTGTTGTCTGATTGCTGTTGCTAGGACTTCTAATACTGTGTTGAACAAGAGTGGTGAAAGTGGGCATCCTTGTCATGTTCCTGATCTCAACGGGAAGGCTGCAAGCTTTTTCCCTTTGAGGATGATATTTTCTGTGGGTCTTTCATAGATAGATTTTATGAAACTCAGGAATGTTCCCTCTATCCCTATACTTTGAAGCGTTTTAATCAGGAACGGATGCTGGATTTTGTCAAATGCTTTTTCTGCATCAATTGAGAGGACCATGTGGTTCTTCTCTCTTCTCTTATTGATTTGTTCTATCACATTGATTGATTTGCGAATGTTGAACCATCCTTGTAACCCAGGGATGAATCCCGCTGGTCGTGGTGGATAATCTTTTTAATGTGCTGTTGGATCCTGTTTGCTACAATCTTTTTGAGAATCGTAGCGTCCATATTCATCAGGGATATTGGTCTGAAATTCTCCTTTTTGGTAGGGTCTTTGCCTGGTTTGGGGATCAGGGTGATGCTGGCTTCATAAAGAGTCTGGAAGTTTTCCTTCTGCTTCAATTTTTTGAAACAGCTTCAGGAGAATAGGTGTTATTTCTTCTTTGAAAGTTTCGTAGAATTCCACAGGGAATCCGTCAGGTCCTAGGCTCTTCTTTTTTGGGAAGTTTCTGATCACTGCTTCAATCTCGTTACGAGATATCGGTCTATTCAGGCTGTCAATTTCTTCCTGGTCCAATTTTGGGAGTTTATAGTTTTCCAGGAATGCATCCATTTCATCTAGGTTACTTAGCTTATTGGCATATAACTGTTGATAATAACTTCTGATGATTGTTTGTACTTCCTTGGTGTTAGTTGTGATCTCTCCCTTTTCATTCATAATTTTATGAATTTGGGCTTTCTCTCTTTTCTTTTGGATTAGTGTGGCCAATGGTTTATCAATCTTATTGATTCTTTCAAAACTCCAGCTTCTAGTTTCATTGATACGTTCTACTGTATCTCTGGTTTCTACCTCATTGATCTCTGCTCTCATCTTGATTATTTCCTTACTTACATGGGGAGTTGGTTTTATTTCTTGTTGATTCTCCAGTTCTTTAAGGTGTATAGACAGCTGGTGTGTTCTGGATTTTTCAATTTCTTTTTGTGGGAGGCTTGGATGGCTATGTATTTCCCCCTTAGGACCGCCTTTGCTGTATCCCATAGGTTTTGAAGTGAAGTGTCTTCATTCTCATTGGTTTCCATGAATTGTTGAAGATTTTCTTTGATCTCCTGGTTGATCCAAGCATTCTTAAGCAAGGTGGTCTTTAGCTTCCAGGTGTTTGAGTTCCTTCCAAACTTTTCCTTGTGATTGAGCTCCAGTTTCAAAGCATTGTGATCTGAGAATATGCAGGGAATACTCTCAGTCTTTGGTATCAGTTGAGTCCTGATCTGTGACCCAGTATGTGGTCTATTCTGGAGAAGGTTCCATGTGCACTTGAGAAGAATGAGTATTCTGTTGTTTTAGGGTGGAACGTTCTGTATATATCTATGAGGTCCATCTGGTCCAATGCGCCATTCAATGCTCTTGTTTCTTTATTGATTTTCTGCTTCGATGATCTGTCTTTCTGAGAGAGGCGTGTTAAGATCTCCTACTATTAATGTATTCATATCTATATGACTCTTTATCTTAACTAATAGTTTTCTTATGTAATTGGCTCCTCCCATATTGGGGGTGTGGATATTTACAATTGTTAGATCATCTTGGTGGATAGTCCCTTTAAGAATGATGTAGTGTCCTTCTGTATCTCTGACTACCATCTTTAGTTTAAAATCTAATTTATCTGATATGAGAATCGCTACCCCAGCCTTTTTTTGAGGTCCATTGGCATGGAAGATGCTTCTCCATCCCTTCACTTGAAGTCTGGGTGTATCTTTAGGTTCAAAGGAGTCTCTTGTAGACAACATATGGATGGGTCCTGTCGTTTTATCCAATCTGCAACCCTGTGTCATTTTATGGGCGCATTTATGCCATTCACATTGAGAGTGATTATTGAGAGATACGTTTTTATTGACATCGTGTTACCTTTGAAGTCTTTCTTTCTGTCGATTGTCTCTATATTTCTGTTCAATGATATTCTTAGAATATTTCCTCTTTCATAGAACCCCCCTTAATATTTCCTGCAGTTTCAGCTTGGTGGTCACATACTCCTTTAAGCCTTGCCTGTCTTGGAAACTCTTTATCTCTCCATCCATTCTGAATGCCAGTCTCGCTGGATAAAGTATTCTTGGCTGCATGTTCTTCCCATTTAGTGCCCTGAATATATCTTGCCAGCCCTTTCTGGCTTGCCAGATCTCTGTGGACAGGTCTGACGTTATTCTGATGGGCTTTCCTCTGTACGTAAGGAGCTTCTTCATCCTAGCTGCCTTCAAGAGGGCCTGCCTACAATTATAATTCTTCATTCTTACTATTAGGTGTCTCAAGGAATTTCAAGAATCTATAATCTTGGGGGGGAACCATTCTGCCTCTAGTACATGAACGCTGGTTTCATTCATGAGAATGGGAAAATTTTCATGGAGAAGTTGTTCCACTATATCTTCTAGACTTTTTTCTTTCTCCTCCCCTTCAGGGATTCCAATAATTCTGACGTCGGAACGTTTCACAGCATCATTTTTTTCCCTGATTCTGTTTTCATGGCTTCTAAGCTGTTTGTTCCACGTTTCCTCCTGATCCTTTCTCTCTGTTTGTCCTCCAGATCACTAATTCTATCTTCTGTCTCAGTTACCCTAGCTTTTAGAGAATTTAGGTTAGATTGGAATTCATTGAGAGCATTGTGAACATCATCCTTGGTGGCTTTCAGTTCTGCCCTAATCAATTCTGTTTGGTCATCCATGGCTTTCTGCAACACAGCTATTGCCTGGATAATTGTTAGCCTGAATTCCCTTTCCGACATATTGTGTATGTCAAAAGCCATTAGCTCTGTTGCAGAAGGTCCATCCTCTGTATTTTTCTTCTGTTGGGAATTCCTCCTCCTAGTCACTTTGGTGAGAGATGGCTGAACAGATGTAGCAGTCCAGGTGCACCCTGGAACACTTCTGAGCCATCAGGAGTACCCCCCCCCCCAAACGAGAGATAAAAGAAAAGAAAAAGAAAAAAGTGAGAGAGAGAGAGAGGAAAAAAAGGGAAGATAAAAGAGAAGGCTCTGCCCAAATGCTCCCCAAGGTAAGATTTATGAAGTATACAAACAAAAACAGACAAACAAAAAGACTGATAAAAGTATATGACAAGAGAAAAAAATATGTATATAAGTAAAAAAAAGAATATCCTCATCAAAAAGAACCCCAAGTATAAGAATTATATACTGTCAGTACAAACACAAATACACAGAAACACTGGTGGAAGAAAAAGATGGGAGAGTGGTTAAAAATTCTCAGTGTGTGTGAGGAAGGTTATTTTGATTCTTTCTGGGTGTATCCTGATATTTGTTAAAGGACTCAACTTTCCTAAGATAAAGGAGGATTAAAAATTGGTTTAGCTATAGGGGTAGCATTTATTGGAGAAAGGGGGTTACTTTCAAGTTTAACTCTATATGAATATTAGAAAATAAAAATTAAAAAGGAATAAACTAGACTAAACTAAACTAAAATTTTAAAAAAATTTAAAAAATAGAAAAGCAAAAGAAAAACACAGGTATATGTATCATAAAGTTCAGGTTAGAAGGTTATTATGGAATTTGATGTACTGGACATCTCACTGTAATGGTAAATAGGTTAAAAAAATTATCTATATTTTTTTTAAAAAATGAACCAGAATAGTGGGAATCTGTTAAAAATAAAAGTTGTATCTATGAAGTAGTGGTGGTTGTTCTCTTGTAATCTTTTTTTTTTTTTTTTCTTTCCAGGTTGGTTTTCTGGGGGAAGGGCCTGCCACGTGGGTTTTCAGTCAACGATGTTCCCTGAGTTAAGTCCTCCCGCCCCCCTCAAGGGGGTGGGCTCTGAGGAAACCGTTTTTTTCAGGCTTTTGTTCTCAGGAGGTTTTTATGTTTGTTCACTTCTTTTCTCTCGCCTTGACAGATTTTGATGGTTTTTGGAGGTTTAGAGGAAAGCAAACTGCACCCCGACCTCCCTCTCAGAGAGAAGCCTCAGTCAGCTCCCCTGTGGGTGCTGCAGAGCCCATATAAATTCCCCCTTGGCCGCTGGCAGAGCAGGTTCTGAGTCGCGGTCCCTGGGGATGCAGGGGCTCCTGCTTGTACCCAAAACCATGGCAGTGGTGGCTGTCTGGGCAGCTCCAGACTACCAGAGAGGTTCCAAGCAGTGATCACACACTGAGATTTTCCTGCTGGCCCAGGCTGGAAGTGCCTGGTCTTTCCAGGTCTAAGAGCACCGGGCTTGTGCGCACCTCTCTCAGGGGAGGGTGTGGGCCATGCAGGCCTCAGGCTTTGATAGTACGGCTTGGTCTGAGAGCACCAGGCTGGGCCTTCACACACCTCTCTCAGGGGAGGGTGTGGGGCACGCGCATCTCAGGTTCTGATAGCACGGCACAGCATTCTACCCTCTGGAGGGGCTCCCAGCCCCTTTCACAGGAGCTGGACCCAATGCATTCTGGGGTGCACTGGCGGCTCAGGGACCAAGACCTGGTTTCTCCACCACATTCTCTCTGGCTCAGCGCCAGGGGAGGCTATCCTGGGTCCGTGGACTTAAGCCCCTATCCCTAGCCGTCCCAATTCCCACAATTTTCCCCCGCGATCCTTTTCTCTTTTTGAGTGCTTTCAACCAGACTCCAAGTTAATGCTGGTCCCCAGATGCAGGGCACTGTTGTATTGGGGTATTCCTTTCCAATCGGTCACCTCTGGTGGCTCGTTCCCCCTTTTGTTTATCTTCCAATATCAGTCCGACATTACCACTCCGATTTACCTGCCCACTGGCATCTTCTGCCCCTGTAGAGATCCAGACGTGTATAATTCTGATCTCAGGCTGATTTCATGGGTGATCGGAGTTCTTTAGTAGGTAATCAGCTCACTTTAGGGTACAGGTTGAAACGGCACATCCTCCTACTTCCCCGCCATCTTGTCTCTCCTCATTCTGGTTTTGATTGGTATTCTCCTGATGGCTAATGATGTTGAACATTTTTTTTCATGTGTCTGTTATCCATTTGTATGACTTCTTTGGAGAAGTGTCTGTTCATGTCTTCTGCCATTTTTTTTTTAATTTTTAAATATTAAAAAAAATTAATGCCTCAAAATCCAGATAAACATAGCAAATACTTTGGCAAAACACAGAATGCATGTTTTCTAGACAGGTAATTTTAAAGTGAATAAAAAAAATTGGTTTACCATTTTATTTTGTAAAAGCATATCAATAATTCAAGAAAAATATTGACTTTTTTACCAAGTTAAAACAGAATTTTTAGTTTGCATGCACATAGTTTGATATTAAAGCTCACTTATTTACTTAAATTTATCTTAATTTTATTTATTCTGCCGATTTTTTGACTGGGTTATCTGATGATCTGAATAGAACAATAACCAGTAATGGAATTGAAGAAGTAATCAAAAACTTCCCAAAAAACAAAAGTCCAGGGCCAGATGGCTTCCCAGGCGAATTCTACCAAACATTTAAAGAAGAAATAATACTTATGTTTCAAAAAAAAAAAAGTAGAAACAGAAGAAAAACTTCCAAACTCCTTCTATGAGGCCAGCATTACTCTAATCCCAAAACCAGGCAAAGACCTCATCAAAAAGGAGAATTACAGACCAATATCCCTGATGAACATGGTTGCCAAAATTCTGAACAAGATCCTGCTAATAAGATCCAATACTACATTAAAGGGATTATTCACCATGACCACATGGGATTTATTCCTGGGATGGAAGGGAGGTTCAACATTTGCAAATCAACGAACATGATAGAGCACATTAATAAGAGAAAAGACAAGAACCATATGATCCTCTCAACTGATGCAAAAAAGCATTTGACAAAACACAACATCCATTCCTGATTAAAACTCATCAGAGTATATGGATAGAGGGAACGTTCCTTGGTATCATAAAAGCCATCTATAAAAATGTCCACAGCAAATACTATTCCTGATGGGGAAAAGCTGAGAGCATTTTCCTTAAGGTCAGGAACACAACAGAGATTCCCACTCTCACCACTTTTGTTCAACATTGTGCTAGAAGTCCCAGCATCAGCAGTCATACAACAAAAAGAAGTAGAAGGCATTCAAATTGGAAAAGAAGAAGTCAAACTCTCTCTCTTCACAGATCACATGACACTTTACATGGAAAACCCAAAATAATCCACCCCCCAAATTGCTAAAACTCATACAGCAATTCAGCAATATGGCAGGATACAAAATCAATGTACAGAAATCAGTACAGTGTATAAAAACCTAAGTATAGTGAAATAAAGTAAATATAGTGAAAAGAAATCAGTATAGTGTATAGAAAAATTTCTATACACCAACAATGTAACTATAGAAAGACAAATTAGAGAATAGATTCCATTTACAATAGCAACAAAAACTATAAGATATCTAGGAATAAGCCTAAACAAAGGGGAAAAGGATCTCTACTCTAGAAACTACAGAACACTTATGAAAGAAATTGAGGAAGAAACAAAAAGATGGAAAAACCTTCCTTGCTCATGGTTTGGAAGAATAAACATTGTTAAAATGTCTGTCGTACCCAGAGCGATTTACACTTTCAACACCATCCTTATTAAAATACCTTTGGCATTTTTCAAAAAGCTGGAATGAATAATCCTAAAATTTTTGTAGAACCAGAAAAGACCCTGAATTGCCAGGGGAATGATGAAAAAGAAAAGACAAAGCTGGGGACATCATGTTGCCTGACTTCAAGCTATATTACAAAGCTGTGATCACCAAGACAGCATGGTATTGGCACAAAAACAGACACATAGATCAACGGAACAGAAGAGAGACTCCAAAAATGGACCTTCAACTCTATGGACAAGTAATCTTTGACAAATCAGGAAAAAATAACCAATGGAAAAAAGACAGTCTCTTCAATATGTGATGCTGGAAAACTGGACAGCTACATATAGAAGAACGAAGCTGGACCATTCCCTTACACCATACAGCAAGATAAACTCAAAATGAAAGAAAAACCTCCATGTGAGACAAGAATCCATAAAAATCCTAGAGGAGAACACAAGCAGTAACCTCTTTGACATTGTCTACAGCAACTTCTTTAAGACACATCTCCAAAGGCAAGGGAAACAAAAGCAGAAATGAACTTTTGGGACTTCATCAAGATAAAAAGTTTCTGCACAGCAAAGGAAACCACCAACAAAACAAAGAGGCAACCCACGGAATGGGAGAAGATATTTGCAAATGACTTTACAGATAAAGGGCTGATATCGAAGATCTCAAGCTCGACCCTCAAAAAAACAAATAACCCAGTAAAAAATGGAGTAAACACTTCTTAAGGTGGGGGACACAATTGCCAGAGAAGCAATCAAGCTATCCCCAGCCATGAAATACCTCTTCAGAAAGTCTTGGGTAACCTCAACATGACACATGAGTGACCCTGCTTTCTCCTTCAGCAGCTGAATTCTATTCATATAAAATTTTCTAATAGACCCTGAACCCACAGTCCTCTAACCATTCTGGCCATGGACCCTGATGAGGGCTGATCTCTCAGGACTACTTTCTCTCTCTCCATGTCAATGCCTCTTTCCCCTTCTGAGACTTGCCCAAATGAGCTTTGCTATCCCATATGCTCTTCAGAACCTGTGAGTAATAAAACTGGTTTTATTAGAGTTCTCTGATGGGTGTTTATGAGGTATGTCTTTTACTCAAAATAAGAACCCAAGGGTTGGTGCAGCCACAGCACAGGCTCTAGTCAAAGAAGTGTCTGTTGGAATCTCCACAAGTACAGGGATGCAGGGGAGTGCCTGGGATTTCCTGCCTGAGCCTCCCTGTCCATAGCCTGAGACATAAAGGGAACAATGTCCATGTCCACATTTTCAGGAAGAGAAATGAAGGTAGTGATGTAACAAGATTGACAGACTCTAGGTGAAAACTGGGGTTTTGTATTCTCCTCTACAATAAAGTTGTGCGAAGGGCTTAGTGGCTAAGTATATTTACTTCCATATGAAGAATACAGATCATGATTATCCTCTTGGGAAATCTAAGTAAGATGTACATGGAATGTCATAAGTCATTTGAAATGAAATTAGTTTATAAAGAATCCAAACTGCCCCACGAAAGACAGAATTTTCCAGGTATTTTTGATCCAGGGTTGGGGAAAACATTAGAAATGTATTTAATTGAAAAGGAGGAAACTGTGTGTATCAGACTGAGTAGAAGCTTAATAAAGTGAGTTAATTAAATGCATGGAGAAGTTGAATTCAAACAAATGGAAATTCCAGGAAATAAATGGAGCAGATTCTACTTCCAAATCCAAATCAAGACTAGCAATTCTTTGCTCTGAAGCTGTGAGCCCTGCAAACATGGACACTTCTTCATCCATGGGGGTATTGGCTCTTACATCACTGGAACCCCAATGATTCTTTTCAGAGCCAACTTTATGTCTTTGTTCCTCAGGCTATAGATGAAGGGGTTCAGCATGGGTGTGACCACCGTATACATCACTGAGGCTACTGCACTTGAGTGGGAGCTCTGGGGAGCAGCAGAGCTAAGGTACACTCCTAAGCCGGTAGAATAAAATAAGGAGACAACTGAGATGTGAGATGCACAAGTGGAAAATGCTTTATATTTGCCCTGAGCTGATGATATTCTGCATATTGTGGAAACTATCTTAGAGTAAGAGTAAACGATCCCAGCCAGGGGAGCACCAGCCAGCAGCAGAGTATTAAAGTATATCACCAGATCATTAAGAAAGGTGTCAGAACAGGCACGGCCAACTACCTGGTTGAGTTCACAGAAAAAATGGGGGATTTCCAAGACAGTACAAAAAGTCAGCCGCAAAACCATTAAGCTCTGTAACAAAGAATTGAGAGCACTGATGACCCAGGACACCAGAACCAGCAGTCCACAGAGCTGGGGATTCATGATGACCATGTAGTGCAGGGGTTGACAGATGGCCATGAAGCGGTCATAGGCCATCACAGTCAGGAGAAAGACATCCAACTGTGCATAGAGTAGGAAAAAATACATCTGGCTGAGGCAGCCTGCATAGGTAATGACATTGTCCTGAGTCTGGATGTTCCACAGCATCTTGGGGATGGTGGTGGAGGTGAAACAGATGTCTACAAAGGACAGGTTGGCCAGGAAGAAGTACATGGGGGTGTGGAGGTGGGAGTCAGAGGTGACAGCCAAGATGAGAAGTAGGTTTCCAAACACAGTGATCAGGTACATGGAGAGGAAAAGCCCAGATATGAGGGGCTTCAGTTCTGGTCCCTCTGAAAATCCCAGAAGAAGAAAGTCTAAAATTTGTGTACCATTGCCTGGTTCCATATGGTGGAGATGACTGTGAGGAACGGAAAAAATGGTTAATTTTCAAGCAAAAGAGCTTCATTTATTACCCTTTATTTTTTAAGTTTTTAAAGTTTTAATCAAATTCCAATTAGCTAGCATACAGAGTAGTATGAGTTTCAGATGGACAGTATAATGATTCCATACTTCCATACAACATCCAGTGCTCATCCTGACAAGTGCCCCCCTTTATCTCCATCACCTATTTCAACCCCTCCCCCCACCTGCCACCTTCTGATAAGCAGCAGTTTGTTCTCTAGATTAAGAATACGGTGACTAGGAGGGAGGAGTCAAGATGGCGGAGAAGTAGCAGGCTGAGACGACAGCGAGTAGCAAGAGATCAGCCAGATAGCTTATCAAACCATTGTGAACACCTACAAATCCAATGGGAAATCAAAGAGAAGAAGAGCAACAATTCGAGAAACAGAAAATCGATCACTTTCTGAAAGGTAGGACCTGCGGAGAAGTGAATCCAAAGCGCCGGGAAGACAGACCGCGGGGGGAGGGGCCGGCTCCCGGCAAGCGGTGGAGCAACGGAGAACAAAATCGGGACGTTTAAAAGTCTGCTCCACAGAGGGACATCGCTCCAGAGGCTAAACCAGGGGGAAACCCAGGCGGGGTCAGCATAACCCCAGGTCCCGCAGGGTCGCAGAAGGACCAGGGGTGTCTGAGTGCTGCAGAGCTCCCAGGTATTAGAGCACGGAAGCCGGCTACAGCGACAAAGCCGAGGAGTGAGCTCTCACCCAGGGTTACCTTGTGGCCGGTCGCAGGCTGGGTGGGCTCGGGGCGCGACCATAGGCCACGGAGATGGAAGCGAACTGGCGCTTTTCTCCAGGTTCCAGCAACTGACCGCTTTCCTCAAGGCACGACCGCAGGCCAGGGAGGCAGGGGTGGTTGGGCTCTTTTCTCTGAGGGCTCACTGAGGAGCGGAACCCCAAGCTCTCGGCTACTCGGGGCCGGAGACTGGGAGGCCGCCATCTTCATTCCCGTACTCCAGAACTCTATGGAAAGCGCTCAGGGAACAAAAGCTCCCGAAAGCAAACCCGAGCGGATTACTTAGCCTGGCCCCTGGCAAGGGCGGTGCAATTCCGCCTGCGGCAAAGACACTTAGAATCACCACAACAGGCCCCTCCCCCAGAAGATCAACAAGAAACCCAGGAAGACCAACTTCGCTCACGAAGAACAGCGGAATTCCACAGCAGGAGAAAGCAAATCTTATCTGGACAAAATGACAAGGTGGAAAAACTCACCTCAAAAAAAAAAAGAACAAGAGGCCGTACCAAAGGCTGGAGACCTAATCAATACGGACATTGGTAACATGACAGATCTAGAGTTCAGAATGACAATTCTCAAGGTTCTAGCCGGGCTCGAAAAAGGCATAGAAGATATTAGAGAAACCCTCTCCGGAGAGATAAAAGCCCTTTCTGGAGAAATAAAAGAACTAAAATCTAACCAAGTTGAAATAAAAAAGGCTATTAATGAGGTGCAATCAAAGATGGAAGCTCTCACTGCTAGGATAAATGAGGCAGAAGAAAGAATTAGTGACATAGAAGACCAAATGACAGAGAATAAAGAAGCTGAGCAAAAGAGAGACAAACAAATACTGGACCACAAGGAGAGAATTCGAGAGATAAGCGACACCATAAGACGACACAACATTAGAATAATTGGGATTCCAGAAGAAGAAGAAAGAGAGAGGGGAGCAAAAGGTATATTAGACAGAATTATTGGAGAGAATTTCCCTACTATGGCAAAGGGAACAAACATCAAAATCCAGGAGATGCTAAGAAAGTCCCTCAAAATCAATAAAAATAGGTCCACACCTTGTCACCTGATAGTAAAATTTACAAGTCTTAGCGACAAAGAGAAAATCCTGAAAGCAGCCCGGGAAAAGAAGTCTGTAACATACAAGGTTAAAAACATTAGATTGGCAGCAGACCTATCCACAGAGACCTGGCAGGACAGAAAGAACTGGCATGATATATTCAGAGCACTAAACGAGAAAAACATGCAGCCAAGAATACTATATCTGGCTAGGCTATCATTGAAAATAGAAGGAGAGATAAAGAGCTTCCAGGACAAACAAAAGCTGAAAGAATTTGCAAGCACCAAACCAGCGCTACAGGAAATATTGAAAGGGGTCCTCTAAGCAAAGAGAGACCCTAAAAGTAGTAGATCAGAAAGAAACAGAGACAATATACAGTAACAGTCACCTTACAGGCAATACAATGGCACTAAATTCATATCTCTCAGTAGTTACCCTGAATGTTAATGGGCTAAATGCCCCAATCAAAAGACACAGGGTATCAGAATGGATAAAAAACCAAAACCCATCCATATGCTGCCTACAAGAAACTCATTTTAGACCCGAAGACACCTCCAGATTTAAAGTGAGGGGGTGGAAAACAATGTACCATGCTAATGGACATCAGAAGAAAGCTGGGGTGGCAATCCTTATATCAGATCAATTAGATTTTAAGCCAAAGGCTATAATAAGAGATGGGGAAGGACACTATATCATACTCAAAGGGTCTGTCCAACAAGAAGACCTAACAATCTTCAATATCTATGCCCCTAACATGGGAGCAGCCAACTATATAAACCAATTAATAACAAAGTCGAAGAAATACATCAACAGTAATACAATAATAGCAGGGGACTTTAACACTCCCCTCACTGAAATGGACAGATCATCGAAGCAAAAGATCAACAAAGAAATAAAGGCCTTAAAGGACACACTGGACCAGATGGACACCACAGATATATTCAGAACATTCCATCCCAAAACAACAGAATATACATTCTTCTCTAGTGCACATGGAACGTTCTCCAGAATAGACCATATCCTGGGTCATAAATCAGGTCTCAATCGGTACCAAAAGATTGAGATCGTTCCCTGCATATTTTCAGACCACAATGCTTTGAAGCTAGAACTCAATCACAAGAGGAAATTTGGAAAGAACGCAAATACATGGAGACTAAACAGCATCCTTCTAAAAAATGAGTGGGTCAACCAGGAAATTAAAGAAGAATTGAAAAAAGTCATGGAAACAAATGATAATGAAAACACAACGGTTCAAAATCTGTGGGACACAACAAAGGCAGTCCTGAGAGGAAAATACATAGCGGTGCAAGCCTTTCTCAAGAAACAAGATAGGTCTCAAATACACAACCTAACCCTACACCTAAAGGAGCTGGAGAAGGAACAACAAAGAAAGCCTAAACCCAGCAGGAGAAGAGAAATCATAAAGATCAGAGCAGAAATCAATGAAATAGAATCTAAAAAAAAACAATAGAAAAAATCAACAAAACTAGGAGCTGGTTCTTTGAAAGAATTAATAAGATTGACAAACCCCTGGCCAGACTGATCAAAAAGAAAAGAGAAAGGACGCAAATAAATAAAATCATGAATGAAAGAGGAGAGATCACAACCAACACCCAAGAAATACAAACAATCATAAGAACATACTATGAGCAACTCTACGCCAATGAATTTGACAATCTGGAAGAAATGGATACATTTCTAGAGACATATAAACTACCACAACTGAACCAGGAAGAAATAGATAACCTGAACAGACCCATAACCAGTAAGGAGACTGAAACAGTTATCAAAAATCTCCAAACAAACAAAAGTCCAGGACCAGACGGCTTCCCAGGGGAATTCTACCAAACATTTAAAGAAGAATTAATTCCTATTCTCCTGAAACGGTTCCAAAAAATAGAAATGGAAGGAAAACTTCCAAACTCATTCTATGAGGCCAGCATCACCTTGATCCCCAAACCAGACAAGGATCCCACCAAAAAAGAGAATTACAGACCAATATCCTTGATGAACACAGATGCGAACATTCTCACCAAAATACTGGCCAATATGATCCAACAGTACATTAAAAGGATTATTCACCACGACCGAGTGGGAATTATCCCAGGGCTGCAAGGTTGGTTCAACATCCGCAAATCCATCAATGTGATACAATACATTAATAAAAGAAAGAATAAGAACCATATGATACTCTCAATAGATGCTGAAAAAGCATTTGACAAAGTGCGGCATCCCTTCCTGATTAAACTCTTCAAAGTGTAGGGATAGAAGGCACATACCTCAATATTATCAAAGCCATCTGTGAAAAACCCACCGTAAATATCATTCTCAATGGAGAAAAACTGAAAGCTTTTCCGCTAAGGTCAGGAACACGGCAGGGATGTCCATTATCACCACTGCTGTTCAACATAGTACTAGAAGTCCTAGCCTCAGCCATCAGACAACAAAAAGAAATGAAAGGCATCCAAATTGGCAAAGAACAAGTCAAACTATCACTCTTTGCAGATGATATGATACTATATGTGGAAAACCCAAAAGGCTCCACCCCAAAACTGCTAGAACTTATACAGGAATTCAGTAAAGTGTCAGGATATAAAGTCAATGCACAGAAATCAGTCGCATTTCTTTACACTAACAACAAGACAGAAGAAAGAGAAATTGAGGAGTCAGTCCCATTTACAATCGCACCCAAAACCATAAGATACCTAGGAATAAATCTAACCAAAGAGGCAAAGAATCTATACTCAGAAAACTATAAAGTACTCATGAAAGAAATTGAGGAAGACACAAAGAAATCTTTCTCTGAGTGACTTATTTCACTTAGCATAATACACTCTAGTTCTATCCACCTCATTGCAAATGGCAATATTTCATTTTTTATACCTGAGTATTATGCCACTTATACATACACTATTTCTTGTTTATCCACTCTTCAGTCAATGAACACTTGGGTGGTTTCCACCATTTGGCTATCATAAATAATCCTGTAAATGTTATCTCTTTGATTTTGTATTTTTGTATCTTTGTGTAAATACCCCAGCAGTGCAATTACAGGATCATAGGGTAGTTCTATTTTTAACTTTTTGAGGAACCTCCATACTGTTTTGCAGAGTGACTACACTAGTTTTCATTCCTACGAACAGGGCAAGAAGGTTCCCCTTCTCCACCTCATGCCAACAATGGTTGTTTCTGATGTTGTTGATTTTAGCCATTCTGACAGGTCAAGATGATACCCACATTGTAGGTTTGATTTGTAGCAAATGGGCATTATTAAAAAGTGACATGCGTAAATTTATATTTTGCAATCAAGAAAGAAATATGCATATTTGTATAGGTCCAATCCCACTTAAGGGAAGTTACCTGGCATCCCTGAGTAAGAATTCCTGTCCATTCAGCTTTTTCCCTAAGAGGTCCTGTATTACAGTTTTAATGGGAAATGCTCCCCTTCATTTGAGAAATTTATGTTGAGTATTGACATCTTCTAGACAAAGAGCATAGGGTACTGAGACAGAAAGCTCAATACAGCTTTCAGGTAAATACCTAGGAGTGCAATTGCTAGGCCATAGGGTAGCTCTATTTTTAACTTTTTGGGGACTTCTGTGTTGTTTTCCAATGTGGCTGCATCGGTTTGCATTCCCAACAACAATACAAAAGGATTGCCCTTTCTCCATATCCTTGACAACACCTGTTGTTTCCTGTGTTGTTAATTTTAGCCATCCTGGTTGGTATGAGGTGGTATCTATCTGTACTTTTGATTTGTATTTTCCTGTTTATGTGTGATGTGAGCATCTTTCATGTGTATGTTAGCCATCTGTATGTCTTCTTTGGAGAAGTATCTATACATGTCTTCTGCCCATTTCTTAACTGGATTATTTGTTATTTGAGCATTGAGTTTGATAAGTTCTTTTTAGATTTTGAATACTAACCCTTTACAGATATGTCATTTGCAAATATCTTCTCCCTTTCTGTAGGTTGGACTACTAGGTATTTACCAAAGGAAACAAAAATACTAATTCAAAGGAGTACATTCAACCCGATGTTTATAGAAGTTTTATCAGTAATGGCCAAACTATGAAGAGAGCTCAAATGCCCACTGAATGATGAATGGTTAAAGAAGATGTGGTATGTATGTATGTATGTATGTATGTATGTGTGTGTATATAAATATATATAAATATGTGTGTGTGTGTGTGTGTGTGTGTGTGTGTGTATATAACTCAGCCATCAAAAGGAATGATATCTTGCCATTTGCAATTACCGCGATGGAGCTAAGCAAAATAAATCAGTCAGAGAAAGACAATTACTATATGATTTCACTCATGTGTGGAATTTAAGAAACCAAACAAATGAACATAGTGGGGGAAGAAAAGAAAGGCAAACCAGGAACAGACTCTTATCTGTAGAGAACAAACTGAAGGTCGCTGGATGGAGGTGGGTGAGAGATGGTTGAAATAGATGATAGGGATGAAAGAGAGCACTTGTGGTGATAAGAATCCAGTGTTGTAAGGATATACTAAATCACTAAATTCTACACCTGAAACTAATATTGCACTGTATGTTAGCCAACTGAAATTTAAATAAAAACTTGGAGAAAAAAAATAAGAAAATTCCATGATGGAGAAAGAATATATGTAAAAATAAAAAGAATATATGTAAAAATAAAAAATCATATACCATGTCAGATGGTGAGAGGGGTAAGGAAGAAAAAAATGTCAGTATAAAAAGGAGTGGATGGGGAGGCTGCTAAACATTTTTTTAAGTCACTTCCTTGCATTTTATCTTTTTTTTTTTTTTAAATGCTCACTTAGCCAATATATACTAGGAAGGGAAGGAAAACTGAAGGAGGGTGTGAAATTTTAATAGGAGTTCAAGAAGACCTACCAAGATAGTGACATTTTAACAGAGGTTTCCAGAAAGACTGAGCAGGAGACAGGAGGATATCTGGGGCAGGGGGTGACCGGAGGGAAATGAGAGCAAAGACTCTGCAGAGGCACTTACTTCAGATATGCAGATATCGATATGAAGTCAGTGTGATGAGGGAATGAGCAAGAGGGAGAGTGATGATGGGTGCTGCAGAGAATGTTGAGAAAAGAGGTGGCTTTCTTTGCATCTTATTAATTGTGTTCCAAGGTATTCTGTGAATAGAGATGGATACCTTCCTTATTTCCATCTGTTGGTGAACATTCTGGCATTTAAGGGTCGCATATTGGGGTATATGAACTCAGGTACCATTGCCCAGAGGACTGTTCATGCCCCATAACACACACGCACACAGTAAAACATATGCACACCACACACGCACACACACACGGTGTACTATGGCCTCCTGGCCCTGTGTTACTATCATGCTTTTCTCGCCCACAGCCACAATAATTTTGAAAGACTTGATACAAGGCAAGCTGTCAATAAGAGATTATCTTTACCCCAAAGACTGTATAAATAGTACTTAGATTCTAGTTAGTAAACCTCTACTGGACATGGAAACACAGAGCTCCATAATAATATGATAATCTTGTGTGCTGTTCCTAAAGAAACATAAAAAAGAGGATGCAAAAACACAGAGGAATGAAATGGATGCAGGGGGTAAAAGAGATTATGAGAGAGTGTGATGAACTGAAAGCTTCCCTGGTTCTGGCAGCATTCCAGCCCCAGTCCCCATGCCCTGATGCCCAAGATAATTAACAAATCTGGAAAATAACAGTGTATCTAAACAAGAAAGAAGTAGTATTTTTGTGATGTCAAGACATTTTGCTGATTGACCATCCCTCTAGAAAAATGTGCAAAGGGAATAAACTTGCAATTTACAACAGAAAATATACAATGTATGGCAATAGAAGGGACTTTTAAAAGAATGTCAGATCTACCACATATAAGCTGTTTGAACTTAGGAGAGACAACCAGTTCTTCTAAATGTGAATATCCTTACTCAAAGAGCGTGTTAGCAGTGTCCATCCTGCTATGGTAGCAGACAGTGGTCATCAGTATATGTAAAAAGCTTACAATATAATTCTCTGCTGTGGGTAAATGAGAGATTATCACCAGGGAAGAGATTTGGTTGAGTTTTTCTTCTACCTCATAAATGTCTCCATAGTTTGCACACCTTTCAGTAATGAAGTATTACAAAGTAAAGCTAGTTAGCATACCCATCTTTGCATACTGAACACAGGGTTTTTTTTTTTAAGATTTTATTTATTTATTTATTTGGAGAGAGTACAGGCAGGCAGAATGGCAGGCAGAGGCAGAGGGAGATGCAGGCTCCCCACGGAGCAAGGAGCCCAATGTGGGACTCGATTCCAGGACTCTGGGATCATGACCTGAGCCGAAGGCAGCCACTCAACCAACTGAGCCACCCAGGCGTCCCCTGAACACAGTTTTTAAAAAGATTTTATTTATTTATTTTAGAGAGAGAGACAGAGCTGGTAAGAGAGAGCATGAGCAGAGAGGAGAGGGAGAAGCAGCATCCCCACTGAGCAGGGAGCCCATGTGGGGCTCGATCCCAGGACACTGAGATCACGACCTGAGACAAAGGCAGATGTTTAACCAACTGAGACACCAAGGAACAATTGAACACAATGTTTTATGTGAATACTCCATGTGAGAACGTTCTGAGAAATGTATGTCTCAAGCACTACTGTTCCAAGTAAATAGCTATCCGCATGAATCTGGGGCTTTCTATAAATGCTGAACAAATTCAAGACCACCACATCTTAAAGAGCACACCACACAGGCTCCAAGCCTAATATACCATTTTCCTGCTCCCCTTAGCTGCAAAACTCCTTGGATATGTTCTAATTTCCATGGAAACACATTAGGTTTCCCAGTCCCTTCCTCTTTTTTCATCCAGTTTGTCTTCCATTCCCACCATATATCATCAACAATGATGCTCGTGTTGCAGAGCCCAGTGGACACTACTTTTTTTTTCCCAGTGTACACTTCTTTTTTTTAACACATTTCATAAATAATTATAAATGAGTTGACCTAGTCTCAGGTGACCTCAGGCAAAAGTTCTCAGGTTCCAATCTCTCTGACCCTCTTTTGAAATATCTCCTGGGCTCTCAGACTCACCTGGTTGGGGTCTCTAAGAAGAATATCTCCATGTGGAGGTCTGAATTCCTCCCTGGATGGTTGGTGATAGAGACTGAAGCTCTGTTTCTAGACAGGACAGCAAGAAGCAGTGAAGCATGGGTCCCCCAGCCAGACTTAGGAACACAAAATTAACAACCATGTCCTGGCCAGTCCAGGGTTTCACTTGCTGAAATTCTGCAACAGAGGAGATATTACAGCTCTTCATATCTATTCATTAGGGACTGTTTCCATTGTTACTCCCACCTCAGAGTGCTCCCTTCCCCATGGGCCACTGATCTGGAAAGAAAGGAAAATTTTCCTGCTGAGACTATGTTCCTGGGAGACCAGATTAGAAGTCAGGTGACTGCAATTTCTATTCCTCATTCTCATGAACTTCCTTGCCTTCCAGAGTTCTAACCTCCTTGCTCTTTACCTCAGCTTTGATATTGAATTTATTTAATTGAAGGTTTACATTGTCATTGGTAGCTTTGGGATGATGTTAAAAAAGAAACCACGTGATCCTATTCATGTGTGGTTTTAAAAGAAAAGTATCAGTACTCACTCTAGAATTTGAAATGAATTCTGTGTTTGATTCTTCAAACTGAGGGCCCCTGAGCTGACAGCAAATACACCTCTCACAAAGACTTTTAAGAGACAGAATAATGTCCTCAAGACATTTCCACATCTTAATCTACAGAATCTTTGGATATTTCTTGTGTCACAGCAAGGGAGAATCAAGGTTGCAAATGGTATTAACATTGGTAGTCAGCTGACACTAGAATTAATTTATTCTGATTATCCAGGTGAACTCAATAGATCTCAAGGGTCCTCCAGTTACAGAAGAGGGAGGCAGAAGTCCTGGAGTCAGAGAGAGATTTTGAAATGCTATTTTGATGGCTTTGAAAATAAAGGGAGGGCACATGAGCCAGGGAGTTCAGGTGGCTCTACAGCTGGAATAGGCAAGAAAACCTCTTCTCCCCAGTCCTCTAGAATGAACTCTTCTCTGCAGACAGAGTTATTTTAGCCCAAGGAGACTTATTTCAGACTTCTGACCTCCAGAAGTATCAGAAAAAAAATTGACTTGTTTTAAGGCAACAACATGGTCATTCGTTGCAACCATAGTAAAGTCTAATCCAGACATTTATCCAATAACACTTTATTCAAAGGAAATGGATTCAGCCTTGAATCTTATTCATTTATATTCCCTTGGATAAGGATATTCTCTTTTGAAGTCCCACTTTATGTAGAAAAAGTTATCTGAAATCACTTTGGAGTTGTTCAGCCCCAATAGCTGGTACAGAAAATCTCCATGAGACATTCTGACTTGCAGGTAGGTAGATGTGAATTTGAATTACCCCTTTCCATTCAGTTCCTGAGGGACAATGGTAATGTTTTTTTCTGTTCTGTGGATCTTCTCCCCATCAGCACAAGAATGAGTATAAGTGATGTCAGAGAACACTTACGGGAAGGTAGATGTGATGGATTGACTGTCCAGGACACGGCGCCATCTAAAAAACACCATTTATTTATTCATTCACTCATCCCCATGACACATTCTAAAGTAATTTTAAGGAACCTACACAATACTTAGGACAAAACAATACACTTTAAATGTATTGTTTTTTTTTTAAATTACTTATTTATTTGAAAGACAGATCATGAGCAGGAGAGAGGGATAGAGAGAGATGAAGACTCCTCACTGAGCAGTGAACCCAACAAGAAACTCGATCCCAGGACCCTGGGATCATGACCCAAGCTGAAGGCAGTCAGACTGACTGGGCCACCTGGGTACCCCTAAATGTACTGTTATACACAAACAATGGATCATGGAACACTACATCAAAAACTAGTGATGTACTGTATGGTGACTAACATAGCATAATAAAATAAAATAAATAAATGTACATGACCAGAGAAAGATTGTGGCCAAAGGAAAGCAGACACAAGACCAGGTGAATAACTACATGAGTAAACCAAATATCTATGATGAAATGTTACAGTGTTGCCAAAATTGGGCCTCTGGTATGAGTCTGAGAGTTTCAATGAAGACAAAGGACTCTGTGCTGTTAGGAAATTTGGCTATGTAGATGGAAAAACTAAGACCAAATAGTGTCCATACTCAATTAGAGGTTAATTTGTCTCCATAATCAAAGAAGGTACATGGTGTCTCTATGCTAACATGAGGGACAAGGGTTCATTCCATCTCTGCTTCCACATCCACAGTGTGTGGTTTTCCAAGATACACCAGCTGTGGGAGTCCCAGTGTCATGTGTGAATTCTAGGCAAGGAGGAGCTTGAAAAGGGAAAGTCTTCTAAAGAACATTCCAGTATCCCCACTCAATAGCTTCTTATACTCTCTACCAACTATACATGATTGAAAGAGAAGGTGGGAAATATAGTATCTTAGCTGGTGTATGACCACCTCCGAACATAATCAGGTTCCAATAACAGGGAAGAGGAGAATGGATATGTTATGTAAGCAACCTCCTGCTCAATGATCAATTACAAGAGTCACAGTATCCATAACATGAAAAGAAACAATTGCTTGTTAGAAGCATGACCTTTCCTGACATGAAGGCAAAAAGACAGTGATCTCCCAATTCTCATGAAAGTCACATTGTGTGACTGCAATGTGTGCAACCAATTCCCTTCAAGGAATCCAAAATATATTTTAAGTTACATGTAATGTTTCTTAATGTAGACTACCAGCATCACATAATGGGTAATGGCCACACTGTGGGAGGAATGAGTCAGGATACTATTATCATGTCTCAGTTATTAAAGTGTGCTGATAAAAAATTGGCAACAAACCTTGACCACAGTTAAAAGTACCTCTCCCATCTGAGCTACAAGAATATTCAGATTCCTAAGTAGTAAAAACTAATGACACCATCTTGGTTAACTGTATGAATTTTAATTTTGGTGGCTCCAAAGAACAAGTCACCATCTGACCCTACTTTGATATTCAAATTAATATTTCCTGGAGCTGTTGTAATTTTTATATACTGATCTTACATGAATTTGACAAGACAGATCTTGGAGCCCTGCAGTTTGTAACCTGAAAACATTATCAGATTCTGGATGGGTGTCATTTTTCTTTGTCTCTCAACCTTGAAACAATTTCCCTTTTTGGGTCCTCCCTTACTGGATCAACGTGAGAGACATGGGAATGCTCTTGGGACTGTCTTAGGTGAGGTTGGGTGCATTCAGGGGGCATCAGCATAACTCTGAACCAAGGTACCAGGATTTCAATGGGCATCGAACTGTGTATTTCATTCACTCTGAGTGTGGAGAAACCCCATCTCAGGGACTCTGGGATTGTTTCTTTGGGCATTCTTCAGAGGAGAGGCCGAAGCTGAGGAAGGTTGCTCCCTCTACAAAAGAACTCCTCTTTTTGTGGATTCACACATGTAGTAAGGGAATTTAATGAGGGACCAAAGGTTTACTTCCTTGTTTGAAACCATCAACTATATTTTAGATTCCTTATAATGTTGATACTGACAGTTGTCCCCAGTATTTTCAACACTTTTGTGAGTTGGACTTCCCTACTCCATCAATATTTTCTGACATTAAATATGTAACAGTTTTGTGGGCAGTTTTTCTTTTTTAAAATTTTTAAAGGTTTATTGATTTATTTAAGTGAGAGGGTGTGGGTAGAGGCAGAGGGAAAGGAAGAGATAGTCTTAAGATCCACGCTGATAGCCCAACCTGACACTGGGTTCTATCTCATGACTTTTAAACCACCACCTGAGCCAAAACCAAGACTCAGACAATTAACTGACTTGAGCTTACCAGGTACCCAGACAGGTCTTTTTGAAGTGTGGGTGTATGAATATGTATGCATACCAATCTTTTTTTTTAACTATTTAATTTTTTATTTGACAAAGAGAGACATCATGATAAAGGGAACACAAGCAGGGGGAATGGGAGAGGGAGAAGCGGGCTTCCTATGGAGCAGGGAGCCTGATGAAAGAAGACATAATGTGAGCTTTCCAATGACACAGAAAAGAGTTCCACAAAATGACTATGCAAAATAATATAATCTGGCCACATAATCAATGCAAATCACTGTGAAAATTAAAGATATTTGCACTGAAAAACTGAATGTAAGATTCATACACAGTGTTTGGAATAGTTTTACTGTTGGTTGAAAATTATTGACTCCATACAGATGACATAAAAAAGAACTCATTATTGTCCACCTTTACTTACCCACATATGAAGTTCTTCTTTACTTGCCCACATATGAAGTAAGGAGGTTTGAGGGAAGGAGTAGGGGAAAATAAATATGAGGAGTAAAAGTTGAAGGACTGAAAGCCACAGATGTTCTAGAACAATGCTACTCAGTCATGAAAAACCAGGGGAATCCCCCATGATCTTGTCACAATGTAGATTCTGATTCAGCAGGTCTGAATGTGACCTGAGTCTCTGCAAAGAAGCTCTGGACAATGCTGCTCCTGCTGGTCCATGGACTGCACTCTTAGTATCTGGGCTATAAGGGGCATGACTGCTTTGGAACTAGGACTACATTTCCATATGGCAGTGGTAGCAAGTGAAGGATGGAAGCATTTCAAATTCACCAACTATGGCAAAACAGGGTAGTTTTTTTTTTAAGATTTTTTTTTTATTTATTTGACAGACAGAGATCACAAGTAGGCAGAGAGGCAGGCAGAGAGAGAGGGGGAAGCAGGCTCCCTGCTGAGCAGAGAGCCTGATGCGGGGCTCGATCCCAGGACCCTGAGATCATGACCTGAGCTGAAGGCAGAGGCTTAACCCACTGATCCACCCAGGCACCCCAAAACAGGGTAGTTTTATTTATCAATTCCCCGGAAGTGAAAGGCAATCACATTTCTGTGCTGTCAATGTGATGATCATTGAATACTGATTTTTTTTCTTTCCTTCTAGTTATTTCATCCACATGGAATCAGGAAATCAAACATGTGCTTCAGATTTCTCCTCCTAGGATTTTCATCAAAGTTGGAGGCTCAATTCATACTCTTTGGGCTGTTCCTGTCCTTATACTTAGTCACCTTCACTGGGAATCTGCTCATCATCCTGGCCATCTGCTCAGACACCCACCTCCACAGGTCCCTCTACTTCTTCCTCTCCAACCTGTCCTTTACTGACATTTGTTTCACCTCCACCACCATCCCCAAAATTCTGCTGAACATTCAGACTCATGTAGTAAGGGAATGAGTCTTACTCATGGCAAAGCCATGACATATGAAGGATGCTTCAGCCAGATATATATTTTTTTTCATTGTGTTTGGAATTCTGGACAATTTGGTGCTGACGGTGATGGCCTATGACCACTTTGTGGCCATCTGTCACTCCCTGCACTACTCCGTCATCATGACCCCTCAGTTCTGTGGGCTGCTGGCCTTGGGGTCCTACTGCATCAGTATCAGGGGCTCTCTGCTTGAGATTGTTCTTCAGACAAACATGGAAACATGGAAATTCCACACTTTTTTTGTGTGTGTGATCTTCCTCAAGTCCTGAAGCTCACCTGTTCTGACACCTTCATGAAATGGTGTATTCTGCAACTGGCCTTCTGGCCATGATTCCTTTCCGTACAATACTTTTGTCTTACTATCAAACCGTTTCCCCCATACTCAGCATTTCCTCAACTGTGGGGAAGTACAAAGCCTTTTCCATATGTGGGTCTCACCTCTCAGTGGTCTCCTTGTTCTATGGCACTGGCTTGGGGTCGACCTCAGTTCTGCAGCAACTTCATTCACTAGGATGAGTCTGGTGGCCTCAGTGATGTACACCATTGTCACCCCCATGATGAACCCTTTCATCACAGCTCCTCGGCAGGGTGGTGCCTCACAGTGTTGGGACCATTACAGGACTGTCATGAGTAGCTTATCACACGATATGGAGGCTCAGAGATACTGTCTTTCTTCAAACAGTGTTTTCATTTTCTTCTTCACTGTACACATTTTAAAGAAGTTCTTTCCTTGGGGTCTCCTTGTCTTCTCCATTTTTCCTCAGGTTATAACCTAGGTTTCCCCTTTCACTTTACAACCAGCCATTTTCACTTGGTATGAATACAATGTGGTATTTTCTCTGAAATCTTTGGTACTTGTTTTGATTTCTTAAAAAAGGTGAGTGAAATCTGATGTATTGATCCTCATAGTGATGGTAGGTGTAACAATTTCGGAAATGTCCTGAAAATTCATTTACAGAAATGTTTTCTTGCATCACGTAAACAAAATCAGATCAAAGATTTGCACCCAACCCCCACCCCCTTTTTTTTTTTCCTGATCTGATTCACTTTACATCCAGTCACATCAACTTTACTAAATTTCTCTACTGGTCTGCAATATATAATCCTTGAGTTTCAGAACTCTCTCTTACCTATCTTTGAAACTGCAGGGCCTAGTATAGTTCTCAAAATGAATTTATGCTTGGTGAGTATTTTTGAGTGAAAAATAGATGGGTGGATGGTTGAATACAGTCAAGACCCAGAAAAAAAAATGCACTGATTAGTGCAAATTTTTGCACTAGAAAAGATATTTGGTGGGGTTTTTTTTATAATAATATTTTTAATAAGAGCATCTTACACTTTCTGTGGGATTTTCATATGCATTTTCCTTTTTTTAAGGTTTATTTTATTTTTTTTTTATTTCTCTTCAGCATAACAGAATTCATTGTTTTTGCACCACCCCAGTGCTCCATGCAATACGTGCCCTCCATAATACCCACCACCTGGCTCCCCCAACCTCCCACGCCCTGCCTCGTCAAAACCCTCAGATTGTTTTTCAGAGTCCATAGTCTCTCATGGTTCATTACCCCTTCCAATTTCCCTCAACAACCTTCTCCTCTCCATCTCCCCTCGTCCTCCACGTTATTCGTTATGCTCCACA
>JAHRIG010000044.1:48913799-48928227 GCA_020311275.1 Eira barbara | reverse complement strand
TGTGGAGCATAACGAATAACGTGGAGGACGAGGGGAGATGGAGAGGAAAGGTTGTTGAGGGAAATCGGAAGGGGGAATGAACTGCGAGAGACTTTGGACTCTGAAAAACAATCTGAGGGTTTTGACGAGGTGGGGCGTGGGAGGTTGGGGGAGCCAGGTGGTAGGTATTATTGAGGGCACGGATTGCATGGAGCACTGGGTGTGGTGAAAAAACAATGAATACTGTTATGCTGAAAAGAAATAAAACATTTTAAAAATCTTATTTTATTTAAATTAAATTAGTTAACATAAAGTATATCAATATTTTCAGATGTAGAGTTTAGCAATTCATTAGTTGCATATGCACCCAGTACTCATTACATCACATTCTCTCTGTAATGCCCACCATCCAGTTATTGCATCCCCCCACTCACCTCCCCTCCAGCACTTCCAACTTGTTTCCTATAGTTAAGAGTCTCTTATGGTTTGTCTGCCTCTCTGACTTCATCTTATTTATTTTTCCTTCCCTTCCTCTATGATTCTCTGTTTTCTTATTAAATTTCTCATATGAGTGAAACCACATAATAATTTTCTCGGATTGAGTTCTTTCACTCAGCATAGTATCCTCCAGTTACATCCACACCAAAGTAAATGGTAAGATTTCATCATTTCTGGTGGATGAGTAATATTCCATTATATATAACACATATATTATATATTCGAATATAATTATTATATTAGTATATATTACATATAGAATTATAATATTACATATATAATCTGCTTATCAATTCATCTATCAATGGACATCTGGGCTCTTTTTGTACTTTGGCTATTGTGGATATTGCTGCTATAATTATTGGGGTGCAGGTGCCCCTTCAGATCACAACACTTGTATCCTTTGGGTAAATACCTAGTAGTGTTTGGTCGTATAGTAGCTCTATTTTTATCTTCTTTTCGTTTATTTTTTATTTTTTTATTTCTTTTCAGTGTTTTGGAATTCGCTCTTTATGTACCACACCCAGTGCTCCATGCAATATGTGCTATCCACAATACCCACCACCAGGCTTACCCAACCTCCCAAACCCCACCCCTACTAAACCCTCAGTTTGTTTCTCAGAGACCAGTTTCTCATGCTTCATCTTCCCCTCTAATTTCCCCCAACTCACTTTTCCTCTTCATTTCCCCGTGTCCTCTGTGTTATTCCTTATGCTCCACAAATAAGTGAAACCATATGATAATTGACTTTCTCTGCTTGACTTATTTCACTTAGCATAATCTCTTCCAGTCCCGTCCGTGTTGATAAAAAAGTTGGGTATTCATTCTTTCTGGTGGAGGCATAACACTCCATAGTACATATGGATCATATCTTCTTTATCCATTGAGGAACCTCCATTCCATTTTCCAGGTGGCTGTGCCAGCTTGCATTTCCACCAACATTGTAGGAGTGTTCCTCTTTCTCTACATCCTTGCCAACATTTGTTGTTCTCTGTCTTTTTAATTTTAGCCATTCTGACTGGTGTGAGGTGATATCTCTTTGTGATTTTGTTTTGTGTTTCCCTGATGGCAAGCGATGTGGAGTATTTTTTCATGTGTTTCATGGCCATTTGTATGTCTTCTTTGGAGAAATACCTGTTCATGTCTCCTGCCCATTTATTGACTGGACATCTTTTCATGGACCTTTTGGCCACCTGTATGTCTTCATTGGAAAAATGTCCATTCAGATACTCTGCCCATTGTTTAATCAGATTATTTTGTTGTTTGTCTGTTGCTATTGAGATGTATGAGTTATATTTATATTTGGTGTAGTTATCCCCTCATCAGATATATGATTTTCAAATATTCTCTTCCATTCAGGAAGTTGCCTTTTATTTTTTTGATAGTTTCTTTTGCCACACAGAAGTTTTTAGTTTGGGAGAGATCCTGTTTATTTTTGCGTTAGTTCCCTTGATTTTGGGTGTCAATTCCTAAGTATCATTGCCAAGACCAATATGTTTTCTTCTAAGAGTTTTCTGGCTTTGGGACTTACATTCAAGTATTTAATACACTTTGAGTTCATTTTTACCTATGGTGTAAGATAGTGCTCTAGTTGAATTCTTTTGCACGTGGCTGTCCAGTTTACCAAACACCATTTATTGATGAGACTGTTTTTTTCTTATTGTGCATCCTTGCCTCCTTTGTTGTAAACTATTTAACCATATATTTGTGTGTTTATTTCTGGGCTCTCTACTTCATCCCATTGATCTGTGTTTTTATGCCCATATCATGCTGTTTTGGGTACCACAGTTCTGTGATATAGTTTGAAATCAGGGAGCATGATGCTCTGGTTTTGCTCTTCTTTCTCAAGATTGCTTTGGCTACTTGGGGTCTTTATGATTCCATAAAAATTGTAGGAGTGGTGGTGCCTCAGTGGCTCAGTTGGTTAAGCATCTGCCTTCAGCTCAGGTCCTGATCCCAGGGTCCTGTGATTGAGCCCCATGTCAGGGTCCCTACTCAGTGGGGATTCTGCTTCTCCCTCTGCCGTTCCTCCTACTCATGCTCTTGCTCTCTCGCTCTCTCTCACAAATAAATAAGTCTTTTTTAAAAAACTGTAAAAGTGTTTGTTTCATTTCTATAAACTCTCCCATTGGAATTTTGACTGTAATTACACTGAATCCACAAATTGCTTTGGGTACTATGGACATTTTAACAGTATTGATTCTTCCAATCGATTAACATGGAATATCTTTTCATTTCTTTGTGTCACTTCCAATTTATTTCAGCAATGTCTTATAGTTTTCAGTGTACGATTGTTTGACCTCCTTGTTTATACTTATTCTTAGGTTTTATTCTTGTTGATGCAGTTGTAAATGGGATTGTTTTCTTAATTCTATTTCCGAGAGTTTCTTATTAATGGACAGAGTGGTGACCAATTTTTGTATATTGACTTTATATCCTGCTGAATTCATTGATTAGTTAAAAGAGATTTTTTTTCTTTTAAGAAATTGATAGAAATACAATGACATACAATAAAGTAAGCAGATTTAAAATGCAAATTTTTCTGAAGTAATCGCACAAAAACAGAGTTTGTATGTAAATGAGTCGATTTATATATAAACCAAGAAAATGTACAAAATCTTTAAAGATTTGTTAAATAATTATAAAACATGTAATCGATCTGAATTTTTGTTTCCTTATCTCTAATGCAGGTGGGTGTTAGGAATAAATGCAGCATTTGGAAATATTTGATAAGTCCAAAAAATCTTTCATGGGTAAGGAACACAGATATGTATGTGTGCATGTAAACATTACTTCATAAAAATACAGTCTTACAGGGAGGAGTCAAGATGGCGGAGAAGTAGCAGGCTGAGACGACAGCGGGTAGCAGGAGATCGGCTCGATAGCTTATCAAACCATTGTGAACACCTACAAATCCAACGGGAAATCGAAGAGAAGAAGAGCAACAATTCTAGAAACAGAAAATCGATCACTTTCTGAAAGGTAGGACCTGCGGAGAAGTGAATCCAAAGCGACGGGAAGATAGACCCCGGGGGGAGGGGCCGGCTCCCAGCAAGCGGCGGAGCAACGGAGCACAACATCGGGACTTTGAAAAGTCTGCTCCACTGGGAGACATCGCTCCAGAGGCTAAACCGGGGGAAACCCAGGCAGGGTCAGCGTAACCCCGGGTCCCGTGCGGTCACAGAAGGACCGGGGGTGTCTGAGGGCCGCAGAGCTCGCAGGTATTAGAGCGGGGAAGGCGGCTACAGCGACAAAGCCGAGGAGTGAGCTCCCAGACCCGGGTTACCTTGTGCCGGTCGCAGGCTGGGTGGGCTCGGAGCGCGGCCGGAGGCCACAGAGACAGAAGCGACAGGGCGCTTTTCTCCAAGTGCCAGCAATTGACCGCTTTCCTCAAGGCGCGACCGCACCAGGGAGGCGGGGCGGTTGGGCGATTTTCTCTGAGAGCGCATTGAGGAGCAGAACCCCAAGCTCTCGGCTCCTCTGGGCCAGAGATTGGGAGGCCGCCACCTTCATTCCCGTCCTCCGGAACTCTACGGAAAGCGCTCAGGGAACAAAAGCTCCCGAAAGCGAACCCGAGCGGATTACTTAGCCCGGCCCCTGGCAAGGGCGGTGCAATTCCGCCTGCGGCAAAGACACTTGAGAATCACCACAACAGGCCGCTCCCCCAGAAGAACAACAAGAAACCCAGTTAAGACCAACTTCGCTCATCAAGAACAGCGGAATTCTAGAGGAGGAGAAAGCAAATCTTATCTGGACAAAATGACAAGACGGAAAAACTCACCTCAAAAAAAAGAACAAGAGGCAGTACCGAAGGCTGGAGACCTAATCAATACGGACATTGGTAATATGACAGATCTAGAGTTCAGAATGACAATTCTCAAGGTTCTAGCCGGGCTTGAAAAAGGCATAGAAGATATTAGAGAAACCCTCTCCGGAGAGATAAAAGCCCTTTCTGGAGAAATAAAAGAGCTAAAATCTAACCAAGTTGAAATCAAAAAAGCTATTAATGAGGTGCAATCAAAGATGGAAGCTCTCACTGCTAGGATAAATGAGGCAGAAGAAAGAATTAGTGACATTGAAGACCAAATGACAGAGAATAAAGAAGCTGAGCAAAAGAGAGACAAACAAATACTGGACCATGAAGAGAGAATTCGAGAGATAAGCGACACCATAAGACGACACAACATTAGAATAATTGGGATTCCAGAAGAAGAAGAAAGAGAGAGGGGAGCAGAAGGTATATTGGAGACAATTATTGGAGAGAATTTCCCTACTATGGCAAAGGGAACAAACATCAAAACACAGGAGATGCTAAGAACGCCCCTCAAAATCAATAAAAATAGGTCCACACCTCGTCATTTGATAATAAAATTTACAAGTCTTAGCGACAAAGAGAAAATCCTGAAAGCAGCCCGAGAAAAGAAGTCTGTAACATACAAGGTTAAAAACATTAGATTGGCAGCGGACCTATCCACAGAGACCTGGCAGGCCAGAAAGAACTGGCATGATATATTCAGAGCAATAAATGAGAAAAACATGCAGCCAAGAATACTATATCCGGCTAGGCTATCATTGAAAATAGAAGGAGAGATAAAGAGCTTCCAGGACAAACACAAGCTGAAAGAATTTGCAAACACCAAACCAGCTCTACAGGAAATATTGAAAGGGGTCCTCTTAGCAAAGAGAGACCCTAAAAGTAGTAGATCAGAAAGAAACAGAAACAATATACAGTAACAGTCACCTTACAGGCAATACAATGGCACTAAATTCATATCTCTCAATAGTTACCCTGAATGTTAATGGGCTAAATGCCCCAATCAAAAGACACAGGGTATCAGAATGGATAAAAAACCAAAACCCATCCATATGCTGCCTACAAGAAACTCATTTTAGACCCGAAGAAACCTCCAGATTTAAAGTGAGGGGGTGGAAAACAATGTACCATGCTAATGGACATCAGAAGAAAGCTGGGGTGGCAATCCTTATATCAGATCAATTAGATTTTAAGCCAAAGACTATAATAAGAGATGAGGAAGGACACTATATCATACTCAAAGGGTCTGTCCAACAAGAAGACCTAACCATCTTCAATATCTATGCCCCTAACATGGGAGCAGCCAACTATATAAACCAATTAATAACAAAATCAAAGAAATACATCGACAGGAATACAATAATAGCAGGGGACTTTAACTCTCCCCTCACTGAAATGGACAGATCATCGAAGCAAAAGATCACCAAGGAAATAAAGGCCTTAAATGACACACTGGACCAGATGGACATCACAGATATATTCAGAACATTCCATCCCAAAGCAACAGAATATACATTCTTCTCTAGTGCACATGGAACATTCTCCAGAATAGACCATATCCTGGGTCATAAATCAGGTCTCCATCGGTACCAAAAGATTGAGATCATTCCCTACATATTTTCAGACCACAATGCTCTGAAGATAGAACTCAATCACAAGAGGAAATTTAGAAAGAACACAAATACATGGAGACTAAACAGCATCCTTCTAAAAAATGAATGGGTCAACCAGGAAATTAAAGAAGAATTTAAAAAAGTCATGAAAACAAATGATAATGAAAACACAACGGTTCAAAATCTGTGGGACACAACTAAGGCAGTCCTGAGAGGAAAATACATAGCGGTGCAAGCCTTTCTCAAGAAACAAGAAAGGTCTCAAATACACAACCTAACCCTACACCTAAAGGAGCTGGAGAGAGAACAACAAAGAAAGCCTAAACCCAGCAGGAGAAGAGAAATCATAAAGATCAGAGCAGAAATCAATGAAATAGAAACTAAAAATACAATAGAACAAATCAACAAAACTAGGAGCTGGTTCTTTGAAAGAATTAATAAGATTGACAAACCCCTGGCCAGACTGATCAAAAAGAAAAGAGAAAGGACGCAAATAAATAAAATCAGGAATGAAAGAGGAGAGATCACAACCAACACCCAAGAAATACAAACAATTATAAGAACATACTATGAGCAACTCTACGCCAACAAATTTGACAATCTGGAAGAAATGGATACATTTCTAGAGACATATAAACTACCACACCTGAACCAGGAAGAAATAGATAACCTGAACAGACCCATCACCAGTAAGGAGATTGAAACAGTCATCAAAAATCTCCAAACAAACAAAAGTCCAGGACCAGACGGCTTCCCAGGGGAATTCTACCAAACATTTAAAGAAGAATTAATTCCTATTCTCCTGAAACTGTTCCAAAAAATAGAAATGGAAGGAAAACTTCCAAACTCATTCTATGAGGCCAGCATCACCTTGATCCCAAAACCAGACAAGGATCCCACCAAAAAAGAGAATTACAGACCAATATCCTTGATGAACACAGATGCAAAAATTCTCACCAAAATACTGGCCAATAGGATCCAACAGTGCATTAAAAGGATTATTCACCACGACCAAGTGGGATTTATTCCAGGGCTGCAAGGTTGGTTCAACATCCGCAAATCCATCAACGTGATACAATACATTAATAAAAGAAAGAATAAGAACCATATGATACTCCCAATAGATGCTGAAAAAGCATTTGACAAAGTGCAGCATCCCTTCCTGATTAAAACTCTTCAAAGTGTAGGGATAGAAGGCACATACCTCAATATTATCAAAGCCATCTATGAAAAACCCACCGCAAATATCATTCTCAATGGAGAAAAACTGAAAGCCTTTCCACTAAGGTCAGGAACACGGCAGGGATGTCCGTTATCGCCACTGCTGTTCAACATAGTACTAGAAGTCCTAGCCTCAGCCATCAGACAACAAAAAGAAATTAAAGGCATCCAAATTGGCAAAGAAGAAGTCAAACTATCACTCTTTGCAGATGATATGATACTATATGTGGAAAACCCTAAAGGCTCCACCCCAAAATTGCTAGAACTTATACAGGAATTCAGTAAAGTGTCAGGATATAAAGTCAATGCACAGAAATCAGTCGCATTTCTTTACACTAACAACAAGACAGAAGAAAGAGAAATTGAGGAGTCAGTCCCATTTACAATCGCACCCAAAACCATAACATACCTAGGAATAAATCTAACCAAAGAGGCAAAGAATCTATACTCAGAAAAGTATAAAGTACTCATGAAAGAAATTGAGGAAGACACAAAGAAATGGAAAAATATTCCATGCTCATGGATTGGAAGAACAAATATTGTGAAAATGTCTATTCTACCTAAAGCAATCTACACATTTAATGCAATCCCTATCAAAATCCCATTCATTTTTTTTAAAGAAATAGAACAAATAATTCTAAAATTTATATGGAACCAGAAAAGAACCCGAATAGCCAAAGGAATATTTAAAAAGAAAGCCAAAGTTGGTGGCATCACAATTCCAGACTTCAAGCTCTATTACAAAGCTGTCATCATCAAGACAGTATGGTACTGGCACAAAAACAGACATATAGATCAATGGAACAGAATAGAGAGCCCAGAAATAGACCCTCAACTCTATGGTCAACTAATCTTCGACAAAGCAGGAAAGAATATCCAATGGAAAAAAGACAGCCTCTTCAACAAATGGTCCTGGGAAAATTGGACAGCCACATGCAGAAAAATGAAATTGGACTATTTCCTTACACCACACACGAAAATAGACTCAAAATGGATGAAGGACCTCAATGTGAGAAAGGAATCCCTCAAAATCCTTGAGGAGAATGCAGGCAGCAACCTCTTTGACCTCAACCGCAGCAACTTCTTCCTAGGAACATCGCCAAAGGCAACAGAAGCAAGGGCAAAAATGAACTATTGGGATTTCATCAAGATCAAAAGCTTTTGCACAGCAAAGGAAACAGTTAACATAACCAAAAGACAACTGACAGAATGGGAGAAGATATTTGCAAACGACATATCAGATAAAGGGCTAGTATCCAAAATCTATAAAGAGCTTATCAAACTCAATACCCAAAGAACAAATAATCCAGTCAAGAAATGGGCAGAGGACATGAACAGACATTTCTGCAAAGAAGACATCCAGATGGCCAACAGACACGTGAAAAAATGCTCCACGTCACTCGGCATCAGGGAAATACAAATCAAAACCACCATGAGATACCACCTCACACCTGTCAGAATGGCTAAAATTAACAAGTCAAGAAATGACAGATGCTGGCGAGGATGCGGAGAGAGGGGAACCCTCCTACACTGCTGGTGGGAATGCAAGCTGGTGCAACCACTCTGGAAAACAGTGTGGAGGTTCCTCAAAAAACTGAAAATAGAGCTACCCTATGACCCAGCAATTGCACTACTGGGTATATATCCTAAAGATACAAACGTGGTGCTCCGAAGGGGCACGTGCACCTGAATGTTTATAGCAGCAATGTCCACAATAGCCAAACTGTGGAAAGAACCTAGATGTCCATCACCAGATGAATGGATAAAGAAGATGTGGTATATATACACAATGGAATACTATGCAGCCATCAAAAGACATGAAATCTTGCCATTCGCGACGACGTGGATGGAACTAGAGGGTATCATGCTTAGCGAAATAAGTCAATCGGAGAAAGACAACTATCATACGATCTCTTTGATATGAGGAAGTGGAGATGCAATGCGGGGGGCTTGGGGGGAGGTAGGAAAAGAAAAAATGAAAAGATGGGATTGGGAGGGAGACAAACCATAAAAGACTCAATCTCAAAAAACAGACTGAGGGTTGCTGTGGGGAGGGGGGACGGGAGAGGTTGGTGGGGAAATGGACATTGGGGAGGGTATGTGCTATGATGCGTGCTGTGAAATGTGTAAACCTGGAGATTCACATACCTGTACCCCTGGGGATAAAAATACATTATATGTTTATTAAAATGGGGAAAAAAAATACAGTCTTACACATGTATGTACAACACAGGCTCAATAATCCCGTAGTTTGCATTGAAAGAAAATTTTAAAGAAATTTGGAGAAGATAAAAATCAAAATAGCGAATGTTTGAAAAAGCACAAAATTAAAAGAATATAGACATTTAGGCACAAAGATTTAAAGAAGAATGGGCAAACTTAATTTTAGTAATGAATTAATTTTTTGAATCTTAATCTACAAAGGGCTCAAAGTCAGAATCTATATTTTAAAAAATGCAGAATTTATATTTAAATCTAAAGTCAAGGTGAACCTGGCTGGCTCAGTCAGTGGAGCAAGCAACTCCTTTTTTGTTTTGTTTTGTTTTGTTTTGTTTTATAATGTTATTTTTAAGTAATCTCCACTTCCAATGGGCCTCAAACCCGCAATCCTGATATTAAGAGTCATGCATTCCACCAACAGTCAAGATATCCAGCAGCCTGAGCATGCAATTCTTGATATCGGGGTCAAGAGCTTAAGCCCCACATTGAATGTAGAGATTTCTTTAAAAATAAATAAATATTTCTTCCTGTTTCAGTCTTGGTAGTCCGTAAGTTTCCAGAAAGGCATCCATTCCATGCACGTTGCTTGACTTGTTGGCGTATAATTGATGGTAATGATTTCTAATAATTTTTTTTCTACTTCCTTGGTGGTAGTCATGATCTCTCCCCTTTCATTCATGACTTTCTTAATTTGGGTCCTTTCTCTTTTCTTCTGGATAAGTCTGGCCAGAGGTTTAGCTATCTTATTAATTCTTTCAAAGAACCAGCTTCTAGTTTCATTGATGTGTTCTACTGTTTTTCTTGATTCTATTTCATTGATTTCTACTCTAATATTTATTATTTCTCTTCTTCTGCTTGGTTTAAGTTTTATTTGCCGTTCTTTCTCCAGCTCCTTTAAGTATAAGTTTAGCTTATGCATCTTGGATTATTCTACTTTTTTGAAAGAGGCTTGGATGGCTATGTATTCTGCCTGCCCCCCAGGACCATATTTGCAGTATCCCATAGGTTTTCGACTGATGAGTTTTCATTCTAATTAGTTTCCATGAATTGATTAAGTTCTTTAATTTCCTGGTTGACCCAATCCTTCTTTAGCAAGATGGTCTTTAACTTTCAAGTATTTTAATTACTTCCAATTTTTTTTTCTTGTGTTTGAGTTCCAGTTTCAAAGCATGTGGTCTGACAACATGCAGGGAATAATCTCAGTTTTTGGTATGGAATTGAGATATGATTTATGACCCAGTATGTGATCTCTTCTAGAGAAGTTCCGTGTGCATTAGAGAAGAATGAGTATTCTATTTTTTTAAGGTGGAATGTTCTGTATATATCTATGAAGTCCAGCTGGTCCAATGTGTCATTGGAATTGTGTCATTGACACAATTTTGGTGTCAATGGCACCAATTGTGTCATTGAAAGCTCTTGTTTCTTTGTTGATCTTCTCCTTACAAAAGATAAATCTGCTTACCATGATCTGTCCATTGCTGAGAGTGGATTGTTTAAGGTCTCCTACTATTATTATCCATATGAGTCTTTATTTTGAATAATAGCTGATATATGTAGTTGGCTGCTCCCATGTTGGGGGCAGAGATATTTACAATTGTTAGATTGTCTTGTTGGATAGATTCTTTACATAGGATACAATGTCTCTCTACATCTCTTACTACAGTTTTGGTTTAAAATCTAATTTGTCTGATATAAGAATTATTACCCCAGCTTTGTTTTGAGGTCTGTTTCCATGACAAATTGTTCTCCATCCCCTCACTTTCAATCTGGAGGTATTTTAGGTTCAAAATGAGTCTCTTGTAGATAGCATATGGATGGGTCCTGTCTTTGTATCCAATCTGAAACTCTGTGCCATTTCAAGGGAGAATTTAGGCCATTCATGTTGAGAGTGATGATTGAAAGATATGCGTTTAGTGCATTAAATATTGCCTGTAAAGTCCCTGTCTCTATAGATTGTCTCTATAAATTTCTGGTCTATGTTACCTTGGGGTCTTTTTTCTTTTATATAATCTCCTTAATATTTCTTTCATGAATGGCTTTGTGGTCACATATTTCTTCAGTTTCTGCCTGTCCTGGAAGCTCTTTTTCTTTCATCCATTCTGAGTGACAGCCTTGCTGTATAAAGCATGCTTGGCTGCATGTTCTTCTCATTTAGTACCCTGAATATGTCTTGCCAGCACCTTCTGGCTTGCCAGGTCTCTGTGGACAGGTCTGATGTTATTCTGGTGTGCCTCCCTTCATACATAAGAAAGCTCTTGGTCCTGGGTGCCCTCAGGATAGTTTCCTTGGCTCTATGATTAGCAACTGAATGTCAAATGAATAAATAAATTCTTTTTTTAAGATTTTATTTATTTGACAGACTTTATTTATTTATTCTATAGAGAAGAAGGAAACTCGACCATTCTCATATGCCACACACAAAGATAAAATGGATGAAAGACCTCAATGTTAAACAGGAATCTATCAAAATCCTAGAAGAGAATGTAGGCTCTAACCTATTCAGCACTGGCTACAGCAAACTCTTTCAAGACATGTATCCAAAGACAAGGGAAACAAAAGCAAAAATGAACTTTGGGGACTTCGTTATGATAAAAATCTTCTTCATGGCAAAGGAAACTATCAAGAAAACTAAGAGGCAACCCAAGGAATGGAAGAAGATATTTGGGATATCTTTGGGAAGACAAAGGTATCCAAGATCTTTAAAGACTATCTCAAACTCAACACTCAAAATAACAAATAATCCAGTCAAAAAATTAGCAGAAGACATGAACAGAAACTTCTCCGAAGAGGACATACCAAAAACTAAAAGACACATGAAAAAAGTTTCAACATGACTAGCCATCAGGGAAATACAAAACAAAACCAAAATTCAAGACCACATTGCACCAGTTAGAATGGCAAAAATTAACGAAAGAGGAAACAACAAATGTTGGCAGGGATGTGGAGAAAGGGAAACCCTCTTACTCTGTTAGTGGGAATGCAAGCTGGAACAGCTACTCTGGAAAACAGTACGGAAGTTCCTCAAGATGTTAAAAATAGAGCTACCCTACAACCCAGCAATTGCACTACCAGGTATTTAACCCAAAGATATAGATGTAATGAAAATAAGGGACACATGCACCCCAATGTTCATAGCAGTTATACCCACAACAAAAAAACTGTGGAAGGAGCCCAGATGCCCTTCAACAGATGAACGGATAAAGAAAATGTGTACATATGTACAATGGAATATTCCCATCCACCAGAAAGGATGAATACCTACCACTTGTGTCGACATGGATGAAACTAGAGGAGATTACGCTAAGTGAAATAAGTTAACCAGAGAAAGACAATTATCGTATGGTTTCACTCATACATGGAACATAAGGAATATCATGAGGACCATAAGGGAAGGGAGGGAAAACTGAAGGGGGAGAAATCAGAGAGGGACATGAACCATAAGAGACTATGGACTTCAGGAAATAAACTGAGGGCTTCAGATGGGACTGAGGTTGGGGGACTGGGTAGCCAGGTGAGGAGGACATGTGTTGCAATGAGCAATGGTTGTTAGAGGCAACTAATGAATTGTTGAACACTACATCAAAAACCAATGTTGTACTATACATTGGCTAACTGAACATAATAAAAGTAGAAACCATGAGAGACTATTGACTCTGAGAAACAAACTGAGGGTTTTGGAGAGGAGTGGGGTAGGGAGTTGGATGAGTCTGGTAGTGGGTATTATGGAGGGTACGTATTGCATGGAACACTGTGTGGTGCATAAACAATGAATTTTGGAACACTGAAAAAAAATAAAATAAAATTCAAAAAATATAAATAAATAAATAAATAAATAAATAAACAAACTAATTAATAATTAGCAAGCTTCTTGTTTCATTGATCTGTTCTACTGTTTTGTTGTTGTCGTCGTTGTTGTTGTTCCTATATCATTGATTTCTGCTCTAATCTTTATTATTTCTGTTCTTCTACTGGACTTAGACTTTATTCCCTATTCTTTTTCCAGTTCTTCTAGGTCTAAGTTTAGATTGCATCATAGATTGGAAGAACAAATAGCATTAAAAATTCTATGCTGTTCATTTCTCTTGTCCATTTTTTGACATAATTGTCTGGTTTTTGGCTCTTGACTTCTCCAATGAAGACATACAGATGGCTAGCAGACACATGAAAAAATCCTCATCATCGTTAGCCATCAGAGAAACTCAAATCAAAACCACATTGAGATACCACCTTATACCAGTTAGAATAGCAGAGATTAACAAGTCAGGAAACAACAAATGTTGGAGAGGATGTGGAGAAAGGTGAACCCTCTTATGCTGTTGGTGGGAATGCAAGTTGGTGCAGCCACTTTGGAGAACAGTGTGGAGATTCCTTAAGAAATTAAAAATAGAGCTACTCTATGACCAAGGAATTGCACTACTGGTTATTTACCCCAAGGATACAGATGTAGTGAACATAAGGGCTATCTGTATCCCAATGTTCATAGCAGCAATGGCCACAATCGCCAAACTGTGGAAAGAACCACGACGCCCTTCAACAGACGAATGGGTAAAGAAGATGTGGTCCATATATACAATGGTATATTATGCCTCCATCAGAAAGGATGAATACCCAACTTTTGTATCAACGGGGATGGGACTGAAGATTATGCAAAGTGAAATAAGCCAAGCAGAGCAAGTTAATTATCGTATGGTTTCATTTACTTGTGGAACATAAGGAATAACATGGAGGACATTAGGAGAAGGAAAGGAAAAGTGAAGTGGGGGAAATCAGAGGAGGAGATGAACCATGAGACACTGTGGACTCTGAGAAACAAACTGAGGGTTTTGGAGGGGAGGGGGTGGGGGGTTGGGTGAGCCTGGTGGTGGGTATTAAGGAGGGCATGTATTACATAGAGCACTGGGTATTGCACATAAACAATTAATCTTGGAACACTGCATCAAAAACTAATGATGTATTTTATGGTGACTAACATAACACAATAAAAAAAAGTGTATGCTACCCATAGCAATCTACATATTCAATGCAGTCTCTATTAAAAAGAAAGAAAGAAAGAAAGAAAGAAAGAAAGAAAGAAAGAAAGAAA
>JAHRIG010000044.1:48858970-48913789 GCA_020311275.1 Eira barbara | reverse complement strand
AAAGAAAGAAAGAAAGAAAGAAAGAAAGAAAGAAAGAAAGAAAGAAAGAAATCACATTTATATTTTAGAAATAGAGAATTCACTTTTCATTTTCCATCTCAACAATAGAACAGAAGCTCCAGATTGACTTTAATATTTTTATTACATGTAATATGGTATTTCAACACACAATGCCTTAACCCAACAGAAGAGAAATAAATCATTAAAAAAATAATTAAAAATTTTTTAAAAAAAGAAGAGAAATTAATTGATTGAGAGACTAAAATTCACCTTCCCCAAAATAATTTTTTTCTAAAGATTTTATCTATTTATTTGACAGAGAGAGAGATCACAAGTAGGCAGAGAGGCAGGCAGAGAGAGAGAAGGGGGGGAAGCAGGCTCCCCACTGAGCAGAGAGCCTGATGCGGGGCTCGATCCCAGGACTCTGGGATCATGACCTGAGCTGAAGGCAGAGGCTTCAATCCACTGAGCCACCCAGGTGCCCCCAAAACAATTTTATTGGATAAATGTCTATATTACATTCTTATCTGCTGTAACAAATAACCACAATAGAGGCTTCAAAGAAACAAATTTATGCTCTTACAGTCTTGGAGGTCAGAAGCCTGAGCTAAGACTCAGTGGGCTAAAATAAACATGACTTCAGAGCCTGGTTCCTGAAAATGCTCTAGGAAAAGACTCTTTTCTTTCCTACTCCAGTTTCTAGTGAAGACAGGCATTCTTTGGCTCATTGCCCTTTCTCTATCTTCAAATGCAACAATGAGGCATCTTCACATTTCTCTCTGATCCAATTATTCTGCCTTCCTGTCCCACATTCAGAGGACAATGATGATTATGGTAGTTCCACTTGCACAATCTTGGCCAAACTTAGTTTAAGTACAGCTGATTAGCAGCCTTATTTCATTTGTTACCTTAAGCTTTCACATACTAAACAAAATAACATATTCAAAGTTTCCATTAATCAGAATGTGGACCAGTGAAAGAGGATCTTATTCTGCTACACCAAAGTCTTTTCAAAAAGTATTTTATTTGTTTCCACAAAAGGGTCCATATATAAATGAAATAAATACAGATTTTATCACAGTCCCTAAATGACTGGATACACTTGTTGTTCAAAATTCTATGCAAACACATTTTTTTTTTTCTGTGAAGAACCGCTACAACCATCTACATGCCTTCCACTATCACAGGACAACAGCCTTGCTACTCAAAGAGTGGTCCACAGACCACGGCCTGCAGCAGCAACATTACTCAGGAGCCTTTAGAAATGTTGAATTCCTGGGCTCACCAACACTCACTGAAGCAGAATCTGCATTTAAGCTAGAATCCTAGATGATTCCTAGCAATTTGAAGTTGGAAAAGTGCTGATCTAGAGTACATTTTCTCGCATTCTCAATTTGACCTTTAAGGCAATCTCATTTTTTGTGTTGGGAGCTGTCTTGTTCCTTGGAGGTATTTACCAGAATCCTTCAGACATTGCTAGCAATGCCAGGGGAAAAGAACTACCTCTGGTTGGGACCACTGCGACAGAGTTTGAAACCCGGGAGCATCCTGACAGAATGCAATCAACACCCATCCCTTTTTGCAATAAGTTTGAGATGAATACTAAATTCTTCAAGCCCCATTTCTCCATAGGGAATGAAGTTCACACTAGTGCTTCCTCACAGAATGGACTTGTATCAATATTAAATTAGACAACTCCTTTAAGGTGCTAAACTCATATTATGTGTACAAAAAGATTTAAATATATTTCTTACAAGTAACAAATATTTTATAGTGACATTTTAAGCCATAGCTCTGAACTTGAGATAGAATTGTGAGATTAGTGGCCAGGGTTTTATATTAAAGGATCAAACTTTTCGTCTTTGTTTAAAAAGGCAAAAGTAACATTCTAGAGATATCAGGGATTGTGTCTCCACAACTCAATGCTTTTAATGGCCCAATGGACCTAGTCAGGGTTGATTCCTCAATTGTAAACAGGAGAAAACATTCACTCAGGAGTGGGATAATGTGCTGGGAGTTTAGATCCCTGAAAGGCAGAAGACATAGAAAAAGAGTAAGAAAAACTGACTTCATCTGGCTTATTACCTGGTTTCCTAGGAACAGAAATTCAACAGGAAAAATTTCATTTCTGTCCAGACTAGTGTCCCACAGGGAAAGCATGTGCCTAAAGGTAGGAGGAACAAGAAGGAACTGTACCTAATGAACAGACCAAAGCAGCTGTAAATACCTCCTCGGCTGCAGTCCCACAGCATGGACAACCTCGGACTGGACAAGACCTGGTCTTTTCTTGTGCAGTCCTAAATCTGGATGGGGCACAGGAATCTGACTCATTCCTGCTCTCTTGTCTGGGGACAGAGCTTCATACTCCATCATCTACTAACCAGACAGGTATTTTGATTTCCATATGGAGACCTTCCTCACGGAGACTCAATCTAGATGAGTTTTGCTGCCCAGTAGGGACCGAATTTGGTCTGAGAATGAAAGTCAACAGCATTTAGCTGAGGTCATCTGAGGGCCAACCCAGCCTAGCCCAGAGCTAAGAGTTTGCTATGGCTGTCTGCTGGCTTGATTAAGAAAATTACTGGTTGATGCACTTGTGTACTTATAATGCTAAAAATAGAAGTAAACATGGAACTCAGAAATGCAAAGTTCAACCTTAACAAGTAAATCATAATAAGGGAAATCCAATCGTGTGGGGGATGGGAAGCGTAAAAGTAAAACATGAAACCAAGGATCTTTATAATTAACCAGAGTAGAAAAGTCAAGTGTTAGTTGTGGAGGGATAGACAGTGAAGGGAGGACATGTCTTTTCATGTGTAATATAGAACATACTAAACTACATTTCCATACTGAAGAGAAAATCCAGACAAAGAAATCTCCCTGGTTCATATATGCAAGAGCAGTACGTGAAACATAGATATCCCAGTAACTCCTCTCTCTTGAGTGTTCAAATGAAATTTTTATATGTATTATGTGAAAAAGGTATGCTAATGAGCTTCTTTTACAATTACCTCATTACCTGTGAGCCTGAATATATCCTAACTTAGCTAGCCACACACTTTCTCCATTGAAAATTGTGGGAGTCCTTGATGTTTGCATAATGGAGTCGAAGTGGCTTTATTCCTGTTTTTACTGCATTCTTTTAAGCACAGTATTGCTTTATATCACCAATTTAGCTACTTTCCATTTCATTTTATGTATGTGTAGATGTATTTGTGCAGAATGTGTGAGAGTGTATGAATTTCATGTGAGGTACTCATAATATATTCCCTCCACTTTTAATTTTAATTTCTAATTGTTTGTTTGTTTGTTTTGTTGGAATAATTGATCTATCATCTTAATATTCTTTGCTTGTTGATACCTGCCTTTCCAAACACTGAAAGTGAATGTCCTTCTGCATACATATTGCTCACAAATCACCCTTTATATCTGTATTCCAAATAGTGTTCATGTCTCTGTATACCTTATTGTTCCTTTTGGCCTTATATCATTGGTTTTATTTCTAAAATAGAAATTCCATCACTTGAAAGGGATTCTTCTTTATGTTTGACCAAGAAGAACCTTTACCTTCCATAAGCATGCTTGTCCCATATCTCTTTATATGAGATGAAACTAAAACTTTAGATACTGCTTCTCTCCACATTAAAAGACTTTTTCAAATTCTTTTATGTCCTTGGCAATCTAATGTAAATTTGGACCCATGTCAATTTCATTACATTACTACTCATTTAAATCTTTTTGCTCAGAAATTGGTTTTGGGTCTTCCTTCAATTTCATTTCAGATGGTTGTTTTTAGGCACTCTTCTTTTTTTTTAATGATTTTTTTGTTGTTGTTCAGATGATTTTTATTTTATTTTATTTATTTATTTGACAGAGAGAGACCACAAGTAGGCAGAGAGGCAGGCAGAGAGAGAGGGAGGGAAGCAGGCTCCAGGCTGGGCAGAGAGCCTGATGCGGGACTCGATCCCAGGACCCTGAGATCATGACCTGAGCCGAAGGCAGTGGCTTAACCCACTGAGCCACCCAGGCGCCCCTTAGACACTCTTCTTAACATAAGTGCAGTTTCACTGTTCTTCTTTCTTTCAAAAGTATTCATTTCTTTTAAAATTATTCTATGCTATGGACACACACACATTCACACTTTCAATTTGAATGTATGAAAAGACATCTAATATATTTTAAGTACTCTTAATGTTCTAGCACAATCTTTTTTTCTAGCTCTTCTCCCCTGGCCTTCAGACTCAAGACTATCTTATATAAAACCCTCTAGTCAACCAGTGTAAACCTGACTCATTATTTCAATGCTCGCATGACATTTCATGGTGTGACTGTGTTATTTATACTTTTGATGATCTTTTTTTATTTTTCTTCATTAAATTATTATTTAATGAGAAATATTATTGAATATATATGCCACAAAATACTTTTTAAGTAGTTAAAATTATCTTTCTTAACCAAAGTTGATTTTGTGCCCTGGGGGCATTGAGCAATATTCAAAGTCATTCAAAGACTGTCACACTGGGAAAGGGCGTTTCGTGGTCAGGGTACCCCTAAACACCTTGTAATACATAGGACACAGCACACCACAGAGAAGGATCTAGCCCTGAATACACATAGTGCAGAGACTGAGAAATCCTGAGTTAAATCATATCCATATTTTTTAAAAATAATATTACTCAGCCATCAGAAAGGGTGAATATCCAACTTTTGCATCAATGTTGTTGGAACTGGAAGAGATTATGCTAAGTGAAATAAGTCAAGCAGAGAAAGCCAATTATCATATCATTTCCCTTATTTGTGGAACATAAGGAATAGCATGGAGGACATTAGGAGAAGGAAGGGAAAAATGAAGGGGTGGGGGAATCAGAGGGAGAGATGAACCATGAGAGACTATGGACTCAGGAAACAAACTGAAGGTTTTAGAGGGTAGTGGGGTGGGGGAATGGGTTAGCCCAGTGATGGGTGTTAAGGAGGGCATGTATTGCATGGAGCACTGGGTGTTATACATGAACAATAAATCATGGAGCACTACATCAAAAACTAATGCTGTACTGTATGGTGACTAACATAACACAATAAAAAATAAAAAATAATTTTAAAAATTGAGTTTTTTAATTAATTTCTTTTCAGCATAACAGAATTCATTGTTTATGCACCACACCCAGTGCTCCATGCCATATGTGCCCTCCATAATACCCACCACCTGGCTCCCCCAACCTCCCATTGCTCACATTGTTTTTCAGAGTCCATAGTCTCTCATGGCTCATCTCCCCTTCCAATGAGTTTTTAAGTAATCTCTACACTCAATATGGGGCTTAAACTTACAACCCCAAGTTCAAGAGTTTCATGCTCTACTGAATGAGCCAGCCAGCCACCCCAAAGAATGTCTGTGTTTTTAATATTTCTAACTGTCTTCAGAGCTTCTCCAAAACATTGTAACACTTCACAATTGTGACAGCAAAGTTAGAGAATACCCGTTTGCTACTTGATTAAAAATACCAACCCAATCGATGTGACAGCTCCTTGAGTGTTTTCTCAGGGTGATGAATGTGAAAGAGATTTCTGTTGATTTTTTAAACTATTACTGAGCCCCAGTAAAGATTCATATATTTGATCACCATGTTCATTTATCTATTATTATATGTTCACATATTGTATGCTTATTCACAGTTATCAGCATTTCAAATAATTATTGTAAATCTGTTTCTCTATTGACTTTTAGTTAGATATAGTTGGCCATAAGATAGTTTGAAATTTTATTTAGTTAAATATACTATCTTTTTACCTCTGAAATTTTTGCCTAAATTATGATTTTCCCACCTGTGGATTTCATTTCATTCTAGGTGTGTATCAAAAATGGGATGGTTATTCTTCTACCAAGGGTTTACTCTTTCTGGTTTTTGTGAGATGTGTGAGATATGGAACCACTGAAATTCCTTCCACGGAGAAAGCTGTTTGTGCCAACTTCCATTCAACAATCCAATCTTTTCCAACTAAATCTAAATGCAACTCTGTCATGTATTAAATGTCCATATGTAATGAGAACTAATTCCTGGTTTATTCAACATATACTAAAAGAGCATATGCTATGTTCCAAAAATTTCTAAGAGCTTACATGTAACACACAATTATTTCAATGTCATGGGGAGTTTTAATATTCATCCATGTTGATTTTGTAGAATTACTGCTCCTGTAGATCCTGTTTCAGTTAGTTCTCAAAAATTCCTTCAATGCTGTTGAATACAGTTGTACAGATACTGCTCTCCTGCTCTCTTTAACCTGGTTTTACCTCCTCTGTCATTCTCTGGATTTCATTATGTCCCATTTTCTTCAATTTGATTCTATATAAGTGCATATACTTCCACACCCATAAAGAAAAACACGAACAACACAGGTGATGTCCCTGCTCCTTTGGTTCTTACCTCACAGTGACAGACAAGAGCACAGTGAGATAAATGTGAGTCTGATTTAATATCCTCAGATAAGTCACACAAAGAGTATTCAGAGTAAGAGGATAGATTGCCTCCGGGTGTGTAGGATTTCACAGTCTTGTATGCTGGACAAAAACATTGAGCCATTGTGTTCATCAGACTTGTCAAGAAAGCGATTGTACCCAAAGGCTAAGAATAACAAATAAAAACAAAAAGATATCACAAAAGAAAAGTGATAAAAGGTTCATCTCATCCTCTATGGAACAAAACAAAAAAGCATGGGTCAAATAAATACGGAAGAAAATGAAAAAGTCTTCTTCAGCCTGCTCTCTGGTAAAAAAATTTTTGTGAAATGTTGGTTTATTGTTCTCTTGTTATGTTTAATCAATAATGTGATTCACACCATAAATATGTCACTACTTTGTGTTGTGAACAAAACTTATTTTGCTCTTATTATTTTTGCTGATTAAAAATGGTATGTAGGGGCACCTGGGTGGCTCAGTGGGTTAAGCCTCTGCCTTCAGCTCAGGTCATGATCTCAGGGTCCTGGGATCGAGCCCCACATTGGACTCTTTGCTCAGTGGGGAATCTGCTTCCCCCTCCCTCTCTCTGCCTGCCTCTCTGCCTACTTGTGATCTCTCTCTCTCTCTGTCACATAAATAAATAAAATCTTTTTTTAAAAAATGGTATGTAAGCAAGACTGGATGCTGCTAGCACCACGGAAGCTTTCCTTCCTTGTAGTCTATCAGAAAAACTGAGCTTATTAGATCATTTTACTCTTTATGTCCATCTCATTTCTCCCTCCCTCTGTCTGTCTCTCCCTATCTCTCTATTTATTGAACACAATTTTTTGCTGCTGCTTTAAAAAAAAAATTATTTCAATTCAGTGTAATTAACATATAGTGTATTATTAGTTTCAGAGGTAGAATTTAGTGATTCATCAGTTGCATATAATGCCCAGTATTCATTCCATCAAGTGCCTTCAATGACCATCACCCAATTACCCCATCGCCCCCCACTGACCTCCCCTCCAGCCACCGTCAGTTTCTGTCCTATTATAAAGGCTCTTATGATTTCCTTCTATCTCTGTTTTTATCTTTTTTTCCTTCCCTTCCCCTATGTTTATACATTTTGTTTCTTAAATTCCACTTATGAATGAAATCATATAGTATTTGTCTTTCTCTGAATTATTTTGTTTAGCATAATAAATGCTACCTCCCTCCAGGTCTTTGCAAATGGCAAGATTTGATTCTTTAATGGCCAAGTAATATTACATTGTGTATATATACTATACCTTTATCCCATTGAGCCCACCCAGGTGCCCCTACTACATCTTTATCCACTCATCTGTGGATGTACTTCTTGGCTCTTTCTATATTTTGCCTATTGTGGACATGACTTCTATAAACATTTAGGCATATGTGCCCTTTCAAAACACTGTTTGTATCCATTGCAGAAATACCAAGCAGTGAACTTGCTGCATGGTATGGTGGCTCTATTTGGAATTTTTTGGGAATCCTCCATACTGCCTTCCAGAATGTCTGCACCAGTCTGCATTCCCACAAACAGTGTGAGGGGGTTCCTTTTTCTCTGCATCTGGGCTAACATCCGTTGTCTACCAAGTTGTTAATTTTAGCCTTTGTGAACAGTGTGAAGTGGTATCTCACTGTGGTTTTGATTTGTATTTGCCTGATGGTGAGTGATATAAACATTTTTTCATGTGTCTCTTAGCTGTTTACAGTTGTACCAAAAACCGTAAGTTATCTAGGAAGAAACCTAACCAAAGAGGTAAAATATCTGTAGTCTGAAAATTGTAGAATACTTGTGAAAGAAATTGAGGAAGGCACGAAGAATTGGAAAACATTCCATACTCATGGATTGGAAGAACAAATATTATTAAAATGTCTATGCTACCCAAAGCAATATACACACTGATTAATCCTTATCAAAATACCACCAATATCTTTCACAGAGCTGGAACAAATTATCTAAACTGTGTATGGAACCAGAAAACACCCTTATTAAATATTGAAAATAATGTTTTGTGTTTCTTTACACACGCAGGTCAGAAAGTGGCCATTACAAAATGGAGCCCCAAGATGATTTGTCCCTGGGAAGCTCTGAATAGGAATTTCTGGGTATTATTTCTACATTCTTTATGGGAAAGGTAATTTGATGCATATGCATTCATATCCTAAACACTGTGTTGGAGTGGGTGAGGAAAGATAAGAAGTACTTAGAAGTAACACACACAAGGAGGACCTGGTGTGCTCTGTTGTATGTAAGTGACACTGTGTGTGTGTGTGTGTGTGTGTGTGTGTGTGTGTGTGCACGTGCATGTGGACATCTTGATGAGTGAGAGCAGTCCTCAGAGCAGGGTTACACAGGCTCCTCCATTGCAAGATGCCAATTATAATACATAGGCCAAATTCAATAACAGAAGATACTAAGGAGGGGTGTTCAATGGACAGGAGGCCGATGCAACCAGATCACAAAAAGGAAGAGGTACACAGTGTGGACAAGGAAGTCCCTGTGTCTTGAATGTTAAGCAGGTGTGAGGCCACAAGATTCTACAAAAGTCACTGCCACCACCTCTCATCACTGTTGTCCATTCTCCTCAACACACAGGCTTCCTTTTGAGCCTTGATTTTCTGACAGAAGCACTTCCTCAGGGCCTTTGTACCAGCTGTTTCCTCTATCAGGAAGACCTCTCTCTTCCACCCACTCTTCCATGAGGTCTCATTTCAAAGGTCAACTTCTTAGCCAACCTTGACTGAACACCCAACATAACACACATTCTCTCCCTTAACCTGCTTTTGTTCTGTTCATATTATCTCTCCCCACCTCATGATTATTTAATCTTTACATATCCATCTACCCTATCACCATCATTGAATTGTAGGGACTTTTGCTTTTCAACACCCACTACTTTATGACTATAATTTCCAAAACACGGTCCACATTGTATATATTTTTCAAATGCATGATATATTTTCTTACTGAAACTGTAAAATACCTGACCTTTTGGGGAAACATTGGATGTTGTGATGAAAATTCCTAATCAGAGAGAACTAGGGATCCTCTTAAGGGGCCCAAATCCATTCACAAAATACTGTGATTACTTTCTTGACTGGAAAATATAAATTGTTGCATTTCCACAATGTGAGCAAGAACTATTTGTGTAAAAATTAATTCTGTTACTTCCCTCTGTGCTGGTAGTCACCTCCAACACATGGACCCAGGAAACAATACAGGAATTTCAGAGTTCCAGCTTCTGGGATTTTCAGAGAAACCAGAACTGCAGCCCCTCATATTTGGGCTTTTCTTCTCCATGTATCTGATCAATGTGTTTGGAAACCTGCTCATCATCCTGGCTTTCAGCTTTGACTCCCACCTCCACACCCCCATGTACTTCTTCCTCGCATACCTGTCTTTTGTAGACATCTGTTTCACCTCCACCATTGTCCCCAAGATGCTGTGGAACATCCAGACTCAGAGCAAAGTCATAACCTATGCAGGCTGCATCACACAGATGTATTTTTTCATACTATTAACAGGAGTAGACATGTTCCTCCTGACTGTGATGGCTTATGACCGCTTTGTGGCCATCTGTCACCCACTGCACTACACAGTCATCATGAACCCCTGGCTTTGTGGACTGCTGGTTCTGGTTTGTTGGATCCTGAGTGTCTTTCATTCTTTACTACACACTTCCATGGTGTTGTGGTTGTCCTTCTGCACAGAGGTGGAAATCCCCCACTTTTTCTGTGAACTCAACCAGATGATCCAACTTGCATGTTCTGACACCTTTCTCAATAATATGGTGATGTATTTTGCAGCCATGTTGCTGGCTGTTGGTCCCTTCATTGGCATCCTTTACTCTTACTCTAAGATTGTTTCCTCCATATGTGGGATCTCATCAGCTCAGGGCAAGTATAAAGCATTTTCCACCTGTACATCTCACCTCTCAGTTGTCTCCTTATTTTATTGTACGAGCCTAGGAGTGTACCTTAGCTCTGCTGCTACCAAGAGCTCCCACTCAAGTACAGTACCATCGGTTATGTACACGGTGATTACACCCATGCTGAACCCATTGATCTACAGCCTGAGGAATAAAGACATAAAGGAGGCTCTGATGAGATTCTCTAGGATGACAGCTCTAAAAGGGATAATTGTCGGGGCGCCTGGGTGGCTCAGCGGTTTAAGCCGCTGCCTTCGGCTTAGGTCATGATCTCAGGGTCCTGGGATCGAGTCCCGAATCGGGCTCTCTGCTTGACAAGGAGCCTGCTTCTCTCTCACTCTCTCTGCCTGCCTCTCTGCCTACTTGTGATTTCTCTCTGTCAAATAAATAAATAAAATCTTTAAAAAAATAAAAAAAAAAATAAAAGGGATAATTGTCCTGGCACTGAAGAAGTGCCCATGATTGCAGGGTCCAAAGCCTGATCCAAATGTTGAGACACATTGATCAGATTGTGGAAGTGCAACATGCCTCTTCTATTTTTTTTTTTCTGGGAATTTCTATTTTTTTTTTTAATCTCTCTGCATAATTTACATAATTCAGTTTATTAAGCTTTATGATAACTCTGATATCCAAGAGATTTTCCCTTGCATTATCCTGCTCTCTCAATGTCATTCCTAATCTCAAATGTGAAATATTTGGACATTCTCACTTATTCAAAGGACTCCATGAATCTGTTAAGAATTATTTCTTCTCGGGCCGCCTGGGTGGCTCAGGGGGTTAAAGCCTCTGCCTTCAGCTTGGGTCATAGTCCCAGGGTTCTGGGATTGAGCCTCGCATTGGACTCTCTGCTCAGTGGGGAGCCTACTCCACCCAACGCTTCTCTGCCTACTTGTGATCTCTGTCAAGTAAATAAATACAATCTTTGAAAAAAAAAATTCTTCTCAAATAAATTACATCACAGTAAGTATAGTTTCTTTAGTTTGACTAAATACTACTCCTATGGAAAATCTACTCTTGGCCACCAGAGCTATTTATGTAAATTTATAATAGAGGAAAATCTAAGACCACTGTGCTTCCCTCTCATGAACATCGTTCATTTGTATATTGTTATCTTTACTGTTCTGCCTGAGAACAGATACTTAGATATACTGGTGATTGTAGCTGTTCATGGAGATTTTTCTGCACATTAGGATCCTGTTGTTACACAGCTTATGTTCATCATGCCTACCATAGTCTTTAGAAAAAAAAGAGATAATAAAATACATTCTTCAAGTGGAATCTATACAGAAAACAGATATGGATAAAATATAATGATAATATATGGCCTTAGAATCAACCTTGGCTTTAAGTGTGATAAAGCAAAATATTAAAGCATACATTCATTATAGGAACTTTATCTATTCATTGAATTATGGAATATCAGAATCCATTCTAAAAGAATGTTCATTAAGATGAAAAACTGGTAGGCATGTTTGGGGTTTTATTAAATTATTTTCTGGAATCTGGTCCTTCCATTTCTCTAAATGAAGTTTTTCCCACTATTCAAAATTTTGCCATAACCTCTAAATTGTCAGTGAATAAACAGTATCATTATCATACATTATATATAATCCTCATAACCACAGGATGACTTACCAGCAAGCTTGGATTCCTGTCCATGATGTGACCCAGAGTCACAAGTTTTGTGTACACAGACATGTCCTTCCAACTTTTCCATGTTACCTCAAAGGGGCCTCAATGGAGTCATTTTTATTTTTTATTTATTTTTTAAAGATTTTTTTTTTATCTGAGAGAGAGAAAGAGAGAGAGATGGAGCACAAGCAAGGGGAGTGGGAGGCAGGGAGAGGGAGAAGCAGACTCCTTGATGAGTGGGGGAGCCTGATGCAGGACTGGATCCCAGGGTTCCGGGATCCTGACCTCAGCCTAAGGCAACCATTTAAGGTACTGAGCCACCCAGGCATCCTGGAGTCATTTTTACAATACATGAGATAAACTTGAAGAACAGAGTTCTTGAAAGCTAATTTCAAGTATCAGAAAAATGCTTAGAATAAAAAGAATCAAATCATTACAAATGCTATGTGTTCTCCCTGATTTGATTATTATATCGCTTAGCTATTGCTACATACAAAGCACCCTAAAACAAAATGGCTTAGTATGGGGTGCCTGGATAACTCAGTTGGTTAAGCATATGCCTTTGGCTCAGATCATGATCCAGGGGTCCTGGGATTGAGCTCCCTCTCAGCAGGGAGTCTGTTTCTCCCTCTCCTTCTGTCTCTACCCCCTGCCACCATGATCTCTCTCTAGGTTGTGCTCTTTCTCTCCCTCTCTTTCTCTCTCATGTAAATAAATAAAATCTACCAAAAAATGGCTAATATAGTGTCTTTGTTATTGAAGGGGCTATAGGGTAGGCAGTTGTTCTGATCTGTGCAGGGCTTCTCATGAGTCTGAAGTCAGTTTTGACTCTCTACATTGTGTTTCTAAGGGTCATCCAGAGGCGTGTGGCTATAGTGCTCTTCCATCTTGAACCAATTTATGACATTTTACTCCTTTCAAATATGTAGATAATCTTCTAGTTACAAAATAAATGAGTTTATGAAATGTGAATGGCCTTAATTTAATTCCACTATTTTAACATACAGATGTGAACCTTTGTTTTTCCACAGTTGGAAGAGACCTCTCCCACCTGGACAGGGGTGGCTCGGCTACCTGTGCTCCAGATCTGCCCTGAGTCATAAGCGCTACTAGAATTTTTAAAATTCTCATTAATTTACTGGAGCATTATTATATGTGATAAACTACATATTTAAAGTATACATCTTTGGGAATTGAAAGATTCACTGAGAAATCATGGGTACATACTGCCTCATTCCATTTCCACACACCCCAAGAAGGTACACAGTAAGCTCTAACTACTTCATTATGCAACTGTTAGGGTGTAATCCCTCCACCTTCGCTTTCTTCTGAAGGCAATATTGAATCATAAACATAACTTCAAGAGATGTTGTAAGGCAAGAAGAAATGTGAAATACTTTGTTGGGTCCAAAGAAGTTTAAGATTAAGGGTTGTGTGTATGTAAATGTACATATTTATTTCAAATATGTTCAAGTACATATTTATTTCAAGAAAACACACTCACATGCATGGATGTATATGTACAAGGCTCATAACCCTCATTATAACTCATTATACCTGTCTATTGTGTTGAAAGAAAGCTTGAGAGAAACTTGGATGGTAAATAAATGAAAATAATGAGCACTTGCTTTCACGTGGACTGTTAGGAATATAGAAAGTTATATACCAAAATTTAGAGAACAGGTGGCCTGAATTTTCACAATGGATCACTTTTCTTACATAAGTGCCCAGAGTCCTCAAAGACAGAACCACACTGATATTATGCAAGGAGAACTCCTCTGTACCAGCTAATTGGGCTGAATATCTCCAAAGTGACTTTAGATTTAAATCTCATAATTATAACATTTCACTATAAGGACTCATTCTCTGTCAAAAAGCCGTGTCTACATCCTGGCAGATGACCAACAGAATAAGTTTTTTGATGACCTGACTTCAGTAAACTCTGCAATGAAAAAAAAAGATTTTTCTTGTCCTTAAGGTAGGGTTTCAGCACAAAATGCCCTTACCCAAAGAAGCTAAGTGAATGATTTGAGAGGCTTAAATTCAGCTTCTTCAAAAAAAATTTTATTAGAGAAATGTCTTTGTCCCTTTTTATTGCTTCTATCACCAATTACCACACTGAGGGTTTAATAGAAACAAATTTACACTCTTCTAGTCTTGGAGGTCAATGCCAAAAGTTAATCTCTTTGGGCTAAAATAAAGATGTCTCAGCAGGACAGAGAGCAGGAATTTCTTCCTCATTATGTGATTCTGAGGCACTATGTATTCTCCACAAAAATTAGTATCCTTCCAAACTCTTCATGGTACGTGAAAAAGATCTTCATTAGGTTCACCCTTTTGTGGGTGTGCTCAGTTAGCCAACGTGTAGAACATCATTAGTTTTTGATGTAGTGTCCAATGATTCATTACTTGCATATAACACCCAGTGCTAATCACAACACACACCATTTAAGATTTACTTATTAATCTGATAGAGAGAGAGCAAGAAAAAAGAATGGGGCAAAAGGAGATTGAGAGAGAATCTCGAGCAGACTCCTAGCTGAGCATGGAGCCCAAAGTTGGGGTTCACCCCTGGAGCTGGAAATCATGATCTAAGTTGAAACCAAGAGTTGAAAGCACAACTGAATGAGCCACCCAGATGCCCTTAGAGTCACCTTTTAACAATTATCCAAAATAAACTTAAATAACTGAATGATTACAAATGTTGCTGCATAGCAAAACATCCTGAAAACAAATGGCTTGCTATAATGTCTACACTATCAAGTGGAATTGTATGGTGATGGATTGTTCTAATCTCTATTGCTTTCCTCAAGAGTCTTGAACCAGCTGTGTGTCGGCTGGGGGAGATCTGCTGATATCTTCCAGGCATCCTAATATACCTGGGGATTGGCTAGTTTGTTGTGGCTGAGCTAGGGTGGCCTTGGCTTTACAGCTTAGCTCTGCTCCACCTGTCCTCACTTCCTCTGGCAGCCCACCTAGCTTAATTCACTTTTTCAAGACAGAGTTCCAAGAAAGAGCAGCAGAAATGCACCAAGGATCTAAGGTCCACTATCACTCCTACCATATTCTGCTAGCCACAGCAAATAAAAAATTCTAACCCAGCCCAAATATAAGGTGGAGGAAAAGTCTTCACCACCTGAGGGAAAATGTTGGTCACATTGCCAAAGACATGGCTATAGAGAAAGACGAGGATCTAGGGCCATCTCTGCAAACAGTCTACCCCTGGTGTCAATTTCAATCTGAAAGTTTTCATTTCCACTTTCACTTTCAGCAGTGGAATGATCTCAGAGAAGAAGCTGAGACTGAATTATGTGTATACTTGGCAGTTATGGATATTTTCCTTCACAGGGTCAGGCTTTCCTCCAAAGGGAAATATTTACCCTTTGCCTAATGATCACCATTTCTACTCTAAGAAAAGATCAAAGAAATAAAAGTTTTTCATTCCAGATTCCTCATAGAGCAGGGACCTTGTATGTAACTCACTGATTAATGGAGCTAAGAACTGTTGCATCACTGATGCTATCTTCATGGCATCCTTATGTGGATACTGTTTTCCTATTGACTGACCTTCCAATTGACCTATTCGTAATGGTTTTCATCCTGGTACTGTGTTTTATTTATTTTTTATGGGGAGTGCTCCACTGGAAGGAGGTGACATTTGAAATGCAAATAGAAGACAGAGACATAAGAATATTTTTCCTCATTTACCCAGTTTTATTGAAATACAATTAACATACAAAAATTGTGAAAGTTTAAGCATACAACTTGGTGATCACTACATATAGTTAGTAAATACATCCATCACTTCACAAAGTTATCATTTATTTTTGTTATAGGAACATTTACTATGTACGCTGTTATCAACATTCAAGTATATAACATAATAGAATTAACTGTATTGACCATGTTGTACATAAGTTCCCAGAACTCATTCATCTTACAACTAACTGAATGTTTGTAGGCTTTCACCAGCATCTTCTCATTTTTCCAAACCCCAGGCAAACATCAACCTACTATTTGTTGTTTTTTTTTTTTTAAGATTTTATTTATTTAGAGAGAGAGAGAGAGTGAGCACAAACGGGAGTATCAGGCAGAGGAAGAAACAGGCTCTCTGCTGAGCAAGGAGCCTGATGGGAAACTCAATCCCAGGCCCCAGAATCATGACCTGAGCCCAAGGCAGACACTTAACCAACTGACCCACTCAGGCATCCCCTACTCTCTGTTTCTATGAGTTAAGATTTTTGAATTTTATTTATAAGAAAGATCACACAGTAATTGTCTTTCTCTGACTGATTATTTCACTTAGTGTAATGCCCCTTGGGTCCTTCCATGTTTTAGCTAAGGAAAGGGTGTCTTCCTTTTTTTTTTTTTTTTTTTGAATTCCCTTGTACTGATATGTCATCATTATTAATTCCTCTGTTGATGGATACTGGGCTGTTTCCATGCCTTGGCTATTGTGAATAATGTTACAATGGATGTAGGGGCACAGATATCTGACATATTGACAAATATGTGGGAATTAAATCACTCCCACCAATCAATAAATGTCATACACCCCATTAATAGAATGAAATATCACAATCCTATGATCATCTCAATACATGCAGAAAAAAATCTTTTGACAAAATACAAAATCCTTTCATAATTAAAACAAAACAGAACAAAAGAAAACAAACCAACAAACGAAACCTTCAACAAACTGGGTATAGGTGGAACATACCTCAATATAAAAGAAGACCATATATGACAATCCCACAATAACATTATACTCAATGTTGAAAGGTTAGGAAACAATTTTCTTTGGGATCAGGAGCAAGACAAGGGTTTCTATTCCACCCTTTTTTTAAGTATGATAATTTTCAATATCATTGATTTATTTTTAATTAGGGCAAGCATCAAAACTTTGTCCTTAGATTTATGAGTGTTTAATAAATCATCTCTTTTGTATGCATCTATTAGATTGAATGTGTTGTTCAATTCTTTAATTGAAGTTCTGTCCATTCTGTTATTAAGAGATGTTTATTAAATTCTCCCACTGTGGTTAGAGATTCCTCTGTTTTTCCTGGGAGTTTTGCCAGATTAGTTTTCATATTTATAAACTGTGTTATTAAATGTATGCAAATTTGTACTTATTATTTATATATGATAAACAGAAACTTTGGCTCTGTAAAAATATACTCTTTCTCTCTAGGATGGAACTGGAGGGGATTATGCTAAGTGAAATAAGTCAAGCGGAGAAAGACATTTATCATGTGATTTCAATCATATGTGGAACATAAGCAATAGCACAGAGGATCATAGGGGAAGGGAGGGAAATCTGAAGGGGGAGAAATCAGAGTTGAAGATGAACCATGAGCCACTATGGACCCTGGGAAACAGACTGAGGGTTTCAAAGGGGAGGGGGTGAGGGGAGGGCATTACAGGGTGATGGGTACTAAGGGAGGGCATGTGTTATGATGGGCACTGGGTGTTATACACAACTAACAAATCACTGATCACTACATCAAAAACTAATGATGTACTAAATAAATAAATAATGAGATACCATTACACAACTATGAGAATGGCTAAAAGCCAAAACGCTGAAAACAATAAATGATGCCAAGGATGTAAGTCAACGGAAACTGATTCACTGTTGGTGGGAAGGCAAAACACTACAGTCACATGATGATGGTTTGGCAGTTTCTTGCAAAGTTAAGTATAGCCTTACTGTACGATCGGACAATCATGCTTCTAGGTATTTGCCCAAACTTATTGCAAATTTATGCTCCCACAAAAGTTATGCAGTTCCCAACAGGTGCTAAGTTGTTTGGACACAAGCAATTAACAAAGAATTTGTTTTGCTTTTCGGGGCACCTGGGTGGCTCAGTCCTTAAGTGTCTGCCTTTGGGTCACATCATGATCCCAGAGTCCTAAGACTGAACCTCACATCAGATTCCCTGCTCAGCGGAAAGCCTGCTTCTCCCTCTCCCACTCCCATTGCTTGTGTTCTCTTTCTCATTGTCTCTCTCTCTGTGTCAAATAAATAAATAAGTCTTCTTAAATTTTTTTTTGCTTTTCTTATGGTTTAGGATGATTATGAGAAAATTGCTGAGACCCTGAAGTCACCATTAACTTCTGTCTGAACTCTTAACAAAAAAACTACAATACTTATCACAAGAAAGCAAGAATAGCTATATTATTAACAGACAAAATAAATATTAAAGCACTCTCACCACTCTTATTCAACAAAATCCTAGCTAGCAATCAGGTGAGACAAAGAAATAAAAAGCATCAAAATCAGAAAAAAATAAAGAAGTAAAATTGCATATTTATTTACAGATAATAGGAACTAAATATATAAAATCCAGTAGACTCAACCATTTTTTATTTTTATTTTGATCATTTTTTATTTTGTTCATTTGTTCATTTTTTATTTTGTTCATTTAATTTTTATTCCATTCTCATTTTAATTTTTTTAATTTTTTAATATGTTCAGTTAGCCACTGTATAGTTTATCTTTAGTTTTTGATGTAGAGAATACTCAAAATCATGAGCCCAAGTCATGTGTAGAATTATTAAATCACTGTATTATACTTACTAGATTGTTCTCTATGTTGGCTTTATGTTCTACACCAATAAAAGTTTATTAAATTGAAAATCGTACCTGTGGTAGACCTTTTTGCTGAGATGCCCACAATTCGACACTTATCTCTGTATCCATGTACTTGGCAATGTGACTGTGAAGCTCCTTCCATTGAGAGGTGGAGTCTATTTCTCCAACTTTGAATCTGTACTGAACTTAGTTGGGGTATTTTTGCCGTGACTAATAGTATATGCTGAAAATGACAATGTGCCTCACGGGGTCATTGTGTGTTTTTGCTGCTCCCTTGTAACCCTGCCTCTGCCGTGTACACAAGTCCAGACTACCTTGCTGTGAGAGGTAAAAACATGTAAAACAGAGCTCAGCAACTGTAACCATGGTCAACCTAGACCAGCCTACCACCAGCAAGAGACCCCACATGTGAGAACGCAGCTAGGACAAATGGAGCATTTCCAGCTGAGCCACAGCTGACCACAGCCTCAAAAGGAGACCAGTGGAGACCAAAAGACTTCCCCATCATAGGCCCCCGTGCTATTTTAAAAGAAATATTATCTTATATCTTTTACATTTAGCATGGCTTGCCATGCAGCAATTGCTGACTGATTCAATAACCAATGTAAACAGAATTGAGAATATTAAGAATAATCTACTGCTTCTTAGTTTTGATATTTTTCTGATATATGAAAGCACTATTCATAATGGCCTGGTTATTCACATTTATTTCAAATAACTACTAAAATTTGACCACCATTGAGACTCCCATTCAGGTAACTGAGAGAGTTTGGAAAGACCTCTATCTTTTTACAGGAATAACTTGTGGGACCCTCAGTCAAAAGTTTCCATTCTCAGGGCATTACTGGGCAGTAATTCCAGCTCTTGTCTGGAATTGATCTATGATCCTTTGATCATGGGATGAAAGAGAGTTTAGAACAAAAAAAATGGTAAAGAAATTAATGACAGAATGAATGCACCAATTGTTCACTCACTCACACTATGATATTCATTACAACATTTTTAAAGGGGGAAAGTTTAGGGCAATGGAAGGAGTAATATTTGTAGGCGGGGCTTGAATTTTTCAAGTAGAAACAGGAACTCATCCAATTAAATAACCCATATTCTGCCACTAAATTCTTCAGTACAATTAATAAAACCCTTTAAACATGGACACCGCATATCCTACACCACAATGAATAGATGTTCATGACCAAAAACACATTATCCACAAAAAAAAAAAAAAAAAAGTGGTGTGATAGAAAATTTAACATTGTATTTCAGGTATTCTCTGACACCAAGACCATATTAAGTAAATTGGTTTGTGTAAATTTGTCTTTCTGTAGATTACACTTGGGGGGCGTTTTTCATAAGTAATTTCTGCCTTACAATTCTCTGGCAGAGATACTGTGGATGCTGAGCTGATAGGATCAGGAACAAGATCCTGAGGAGGATCATAAAGTCCCATGACTACCTGTGAAACAAAATAGCAGGTTAAAGCTTGTATTACCAAGAAGGGCATTTAAGGTATTAACATAAAAAGGAATGACAGACAGAGTGAAAAACTGTGATCTCAGAATTTCCGCTACAAAAAAAATTATAAAAATGGCCTCAGTTGCCAATGTCATTTAGTTCATAAAACTATGACCATTCATCACTATATGAGGCAAATGGGAATCTCCAAATAGTTTCTGATTCAAGGTTGGAACGAACTTTGGAAATTAAGGAAACAAAACAAAATTGTTAGTTCTCAGAAGCAGTAGAAAGTTTAACAAAGACACTTATTTAAATTCCATAAAGCAGTTGATCTTTAGAAAAATTGAAACTCCAGGATATAAAAGAGAGATTAAGTTCCTCTTTCATGATCTGATTAAAGAATCACAATTTCTGGCTATTAGACACTAAGCCTGCAAGCACAGGTACTTGTTGAAAAATGGCCCCTTTACAGCTGCTCTGAAAAATACATTTAGAGCCTCCTTTATATCTTTGTTCCTCAAACTATAGATGAAAGGATTCAGCATAGGTGTGACCATCGTGTACATCACTGAGGCTACTGCACTTGATTGGGAGCTCTGGGTAGCAGCAGAGCTAAGGTACACTCCTAGGCTAGTACAATAAAATAAGGAGACAACCGAGAGATGTGACGCACATGTGGAAAATGCTTTATGCTTGCCCTGAGATGATGAAATCCCACATATGGAGGAAACTATCTTAGAATAAGAGTAAAGGACCCCAGCTAGGGGAACACCAGCCAGCAGGACAGCTGCAGAATACATCACCATGTTATTGAGAAAGGTATCAGAACATGCAAGTTGGATTATCTGATTGAGTTCACAAAAAAAGTGGGGGATTTCCACCTCTGTACAGAAGGATAGCCACAACACCATTGAGGTGTGTAACAAAGAATGCAGGACACTCATGATCCAGGATACCAGAACCAGCAGTCCACAGTGCCGAGGGCTCATTGTTGCCATGTAGTGTAGGGGGTGGCAGATGGCCACAAAGCGGTCATAAGCCATCACAGTCAAGAGGAAGTTGTCCAAAGTTGCAAAAAGTATGAAAAAGTACATCTGTGTGATGCAGCTCCCATAAGGTATGACTTTTCTCTGTGTTTCTATATTCACCAACATCTTGGGAATGGTGGTGGAGGTGAAACAGATGTCAACAAAGGACAGGTTGGCAAGGAAGAAGTACATGGGCATATGGAGGTGGGAATCTGAGCTGACAACCAAGATGATGAGCAGATTCCCAAGTATGGTAACCAGGTACATGGACAGGAATAGCCCAAAGAGGAAGGGTTGCAATTCTGGTCCCTCTGAAAATCCCAGAAGAAGAAATCCCAAAATTTGTGTATCATTCTCCAGTTCCATGTCATTGATGTGACTACAAAAATAAGAAAGAAAGAGCACAACACAATCATGCATTACTAGCCTGGAAGATATATTATTGTTTATATTCTGCACTCAGGAAATTGATGTTTATATGTGTGTATAGAACATGATAAAAACACTAAGAACTGTGAAAAAGAATCTCAGGGTTTTGGAGGGGTTGGAGTTGGGAGATTGGCTAAGCCTGGTGGTGGGTATTATGGAGGGCATGTATTGCATGGAGCACTGGGTGTGATGCATAAACAATGAATTCTGCAACACTGAAAAGAAATTTTAAAAAAAGAACTAGGAATAGGAATAGAAGAAAACTATCTCAACGTAAAACCATTTGAAGAAAACCCACAGCAAGGATGATACTCAATGGGGATACAGTCAACATTTTTCCTTTATGATCAGAAACAAGGAAAGTATGTCCACTTTCCTGATGTCTGCTTAACATAACACTGGAAGTTCTAGCCAGAACAATTAAAGAAAGAAAAAGAAATAAAAGACATCTAACCTGGAAAGGAAGAAATACATTTATGTATGCAGGTGGCTTGATCTTATATGTAGAAAATCATAAAGATCCCACAGAACACTAACAGAACTAATAAATTAATTCAGCCAAGTACTGGATATAAAGCAACCCTTCAACAAATCATTGTATTTCTACATACAAACAGTGAAGAGTCTGAGAAGGGAATGAAATAATTCCATTTGTGTGACATCCAAAAGAGTATCACCTTACAACAGTCGAATGGTTCACATAAAAAGACAAGAAATAACAAGTGTTAGTGCAGAGGTGGTGAAGAGAGAACACTCATGCACTGTTGGTGGGAATTCAACTGGTTCAGTTACTGTCGAAACAGAATGGAGGTTCCTTAAAAATTTAAAAATAGAAATACCACAAGATCAACTAATCCTACTATTGGGTATTTACTGAAAGAAGACAAAAACACTAATACAAAAATATACATGAACCCTATGTTTTGCAACATTATTTACAATAACCAAGGTATGGAAGCACTTCAAGTGTCCATTGATAGATGAATGGATACAGATGATTGATATATATGCAATGGAATATTATGCAGCCATAAAAAAGAATGATGTTTTGCCAATTGCAACAACATTGGTGGCTCTAGAGGTTATAGTAATAAGTGAAATAACTCAGTCAGAGAAAGACAAATACCATATGATTTTACTCATATGGAATTTAAGAAACAAAACAAATGAATAGCAACAACATAAAGAAGACCAAACAAAAAACAGACTTTTCAATGTGGAGAACAAATTGGTGGTTGCCAGATGGGAGGTGGATGGGGTAATGGGTGAAATAGGTGAAGGGGATGAAAAGTAGACTTACCATGATGATCACTGAGTAATGTATACAATTTTTGAATCACTATACTGTACACCTAAAACTAATATAACACTGCATGTCAATTATATGGAAATTAAAAATAAATTGAAAAAAATACAAAAAAACACCCAAAGTCCTTTAAAAAAATCCCCCCCCAAAAATGAAACAATTAAAATCTACAGGCAATCTTAATTAAGGCGAGAAATTGAAAAAGAAAAGGTATACATTAACTCATAGAATTTAAAACATTTTTATGGCCCAAATATCTCCATAGAATTCAATAAAGAATCAATCTGTAAAAATCATTTGAAATGCTGGCAACTGTAGAAAATGGGCATATAATAATAATGTGTAAATCAAAATGGTGCTCAAATATTTGACTTTGCTCAAACTCACTAATTGCTCATGAAAACAATAAGAAATTCCTTCCATACCCAACAGCCTATCAAAAAACTTAAAAAGCTATCACATCAATTGGAATAGGAACTTTTTTTAAAAAGATTTTATTTATTCATTTGACAGAGATCATAGGTAGGCAGAGAGACAGGCAGAGAGAGAGGAGGAAGCAGGCTCCCCACTGAGCAGAGAGCCTGACGTGGGGCTCAACCCTAGGACCCTGGGATCATGACCTGGGCTGAAGGCAGAGGATTTAACCCACTGAGCCACCCAGGTCCCCCTGGAATTGGAACTTTTAAACAGGTAGCAAAGTGGTGTTCTTTAATTTTCATCACAGAAATATGAATTCCTATAACATTTGGGGAATAATCTGAAAACAGCTGTAATTATTAAAAATATAGACAAGCATTATTTACCTCAGGGTTTCTCAATCTCACCACTATTGTTATTCGGGCCCATATTAGTCTCTGTGCGGGGATTTGTCCTGGGCAATGTAGGATGTCTAGAGGACTACCACGTCTAGTGATACCACCCCTACCTGACAGCCTAAAATGTCCCTGAACATTGTTGAATGTCCCCAGGAGGACAAAATTGCCCCCAGTGGAGAACCAGCATTTTAACTCGGTCTCAAAATATTTTTGTATGATTGATAAAATAGCAATTTAATGAGAAAGAATATGAAAAATCTTCAAAAGTGTAAATGACCCAGCCACACCTTGAAATACTATGCAATCACTGAAATAATGAATTATCACTATACAAGATGGTGGAGGCATGTCTGTAAGGTACTATTGATGGAGACAAGCTGTTAAAAAAAAAAAAAACTGTACTAAAGCCTAAAGACAATTTATAACGTGCATAAGTTCTATTCATTAATTTGTATAAAAGTGTATGAATAGGAGCATATGGGTAGTTCAATCAGGTAAGCGTGTATCTTGGGCTCAGATCAGGATCCTGGGGTGCTGAGATCCAGCCCCCTGTCTGGCTCCCTGCTCAGTGGGGAGCCTGCTTCTCCCTCTCCCTCTGTCCCTCCACTCTGCTTGTGCCTTCTCACACATTCTCTTTCTCTCTCTCTCTCTCAAATAAACACATAAAATCTTTTCTTAAGAATATGAATATTTGTGTGTGCATTATATAGAAACATAACATTTTGGGGGGAGAAGGAGAGAGTGCAGAAGCTAAGTGGAAGCAGGATAGAGGGACAGGCAGAGAGACAAACTCAAGCAGACTCCACAATCAGCCCAGAGCCAAACTCAGAGCTCCGTCTCATGACCCTAACATCATGCCCTGAGCTAAAATAAGAGGTCACATGCACAATCAACTGAGCCATCCGACACCCCTAGAAATGTAAGTTTTAAAAGAAACTAAAAGTTTATGGAACAAAGAATAACAGTAAGAGTAAGAATAGATTAGGCATAGAGAGAATGCTGTGGAGAAACCAGGTCTTGGTCCCTGAGCCACCAGCGCACCTGAGAACCCGTGGGGTCTAGCTCCCATGAGGGGCTGGGAGTCTTGCCAGCCAGCAGAATCACAGCCTTTTTGCACTCTCCACGCATGCGCCCTGATGTGCTATCAGAGCCTGAGATGAGCACGCCCCACACCCTCCCCCAAGAGAGGTGCACGCAGGCGCCAGCCCTGCGCTCTCAGACCCAGAAAAAATGGGCACTCCCAGCCCAGGCCAGCAGGAAAATCTCAGTGTGCCTTCGCTGCTTGGAACCTCTCTAGCGGTCCGGAGCTGCCCAGACAGCTGCCGCTGTTGTGGCTTTGGATGCAAGCAGGAGATCCTGTGTTCCCAGGGACCGCGACTGGGAATGTGCTCTGCCAGCGGCCAAGGGGGAACTTACGTGCTCTGCAGCCCCCAGGGGGCAACAGAATGAGGCTTCTCTCTGAGAGGGAGGGAGGTCCAGGTGCAGTTTGCTTTCCTCTAAACCTCCAAAAACCATCAAAAGCTGTCAAGGCAAAAGAAAACAAAGGAACAAACATAAAAACCTCCAGAGAACAAAAGCCAGAAAAACAGGTTTCCTCAGAGCCCACCCCCTTAAGGGAGGCGGGAGGACTTAACTCGGGGAACACTGCCTGAAAACCCACATGGCAGGCCCCTCCCCCAGAAAACCAACCAGAAAAGAAAAGAAAAAAAAAAGACCATAGGAGAAAAACCACCACTACTTCATAGATACAATTTTTATTTTTAATTTGTTCCCACTATTGTGGTTCTTTTTTTTAATTTTATATAGATAATTTTTAACCTATTTACCATCACAGTGAGATGTCCAGTACATCAAATTCCATAATAACCTTTTAACCTGAACTTTTTGATACATATACCTGTGTTTTTCTTTTGCTTTTCTATTTCATAATTTTTTTTAAATTTTAGTTTAGTTTAGTTTAGTTTATTTTTTTTTATCTTTTAATATTCATATAGAGTTAAACTTCAAGGTAATCCCCTTCCCCCAATCAATGCTACCCCTAAAGGTAAACCAAATTTTAATCCCTCTTTATCTTAGGAAAGTTAAGTCCTTTAACAAAGATATCAAGATACATCCAGGAAGAATCAAAATAACGTTCATCGCCCACACTGAGAATCTATAACCACTCTCCCAACTTTTTCTTCCGCCACTGTTTCTGTGTATTTGTGTTTGTCCTGATAGTATATAAATCTTATACTTGGGGTTCTTTTTAATGAGGTTCTTGGTTTGTTTTTTGTTGTTTTTTTTTTTTTTTTGCTTCCATATATATATTTTTTTTCTCTTGTCATATACTTTTATCAGTCTTTTTGTTTGTCTGTTTTTGTTTGTATACTTCATAAATCTTACCTTGGGGACCATTTGGGCAGAGCCTTCTCTTTTATCTTCCCTTTTTTTCCTGTCTCTCTCTCTCTCTCTCTCTTTTCTTTTTCTTTTCTTTTTTTCTCTCGTTTCCGGGGGCGGGGGGGGGACTCCTGAAGGCTCAGAAGTGTTCCAGGGTGCACCTTGACTGCACTACGGTTGATACATCCAGCTACATCAGTTCAGCCATCTCTCACCAAAATGACTAGGAGGAGGAATGCTCAACAGAAGAAAAATACAGAGGATGGGCCTTCTGCAACAGAGCTAATGGCTATCGACATACACAATATGTCAGAAAGGGAATTCAGGCTAACAATTTTCCAGGCAATATCTAGGTTGGAGAAAGCCATGGATGACCAAATGGAGTTGATTAGGGCAGAACTGAAAGCTACCAGGGATGATGTTCGCAATGTTAGGGCAGAACTGAAAGCCACCAGGGATGATGTTCACAATGCTATCAATGAGTTCCAATCTAATCTAAATTCTCTAAAATCTGGGGTAACTGAGACAGAAGATAGAATTAGTGATCTGGAGGACAAACAGATAGAGAGAAAGGATCAGGAGGAAGCCTGGAACAAACAGCTTAGAAGCCACGAAAACAGAATTAGGGAAATAAATGATGCTGTGAAACGTTCCAACGTCAGAATTATTGGAATCCCTGAAGGGGAGGAGAAAGAAAGAAGTCTAGAAGATATAGTGGAACAACTTCTCCATGAAAATTTTCCCATTCTCGTGAATGAAACCAGCGTTCATGTACTAGAGGCAGACTGGTTTCCCCCCAAGATTATAGATTCTTGAAACTCCTTGAGACACCTAATAATAAGAATGAAGAATTATAATTGTAGGCAGGCCCTCTTGAAGGCAGGTAGGATGAAGAAGCTCCTTATGTACAGAGGAAAGCCCATCAGAATAACGTCAGACCTGTCCACAGAGACCTGGCAGGCCGGAAAGGGCTGGCAAGATATATTCAGGGCACTAAATGAGAAGAACATGCAGCCAAGAATACTTTATCCAGCAAGACTGACATTCAAAATGGATGGAGAGATAAAGAGTTTCCGAGACAGGCAAGGCTTAAAAGAGTATGCAACCACCAAGCTGACACTGTAGGAAATATTAAGGGGGTGTTCTATGAAAGAGGAAATATCCTAGGAATATCATTGAACAGAAATAGAGAGACAATCTACAGAAAGAAAGACTTCAAAGGTAACACGATGTCAATAAAAACATATCTATCAATAATCACTCTCAATGTGAATGGCCTAAATGCACCCATAAAATGACACAAGGTTGCAGATTGGATAAAGCGACAGGATGCATCCATATGTTGTCTACAAGAGACCCATTTTGAACCTAAGGATACACCCAGACTGCAAGTGAAGGGATGAAGAGCATCTTTCATGCCAATGGACCTCAAAAGAAGGCCAGGATAGTGATTCTCATATCAGATAAATTAGATTTTAAATTAGACACTGTAGTCAGAGATACAGAAGGACACTACATAATTCTTAAAGGGACTATACACCAAGACTATCTAACAATGGTAAATATCCACACCCCCAATATGGGAGCAGACAAATACATAAGAAAACTATTAATCAAGATAAAGAGTCATACTGATATGAATACATTAATAGTAGAAGATCTTAACAGACCTCTCTCAGAAATAAACAGATCATCGAAGCAGAAAATCAATAAAGAAACAAGAGCATTGAATGACACATTGGACCAGATGGACCTCATAGATACATATAGAACATTCCACGGGTATTTTTCAGAGAGCTGGAGAAAATAATCCTAAAATTTTTATGGAATCAGAAGAGACCCTGAATCACTAAGGAAATAATAAATAAATAAATAAATAAAACTGGCAGGATAACATTACTGATTTCAAGCTTTACTACAAAGCTGTGATCACCAAGACAGCAAGGTACTGGCAAAAAACAGACACGTAGACCAGTGGAACAGAGTAGAGAGTCCAGATATGGACCCTCAACTCTATGGTCAAATAATCTTTGATAGAGCAGGAAAGAATATCCAGTGGAAAAAAGACAGTCTCTTCAATAAGTGGTGCTGGGAAAACTGGACAGCTATACGTAGAAGAATGAAACTTGACCATTCTCTTACACCGTACAAAAAGATAAACTCGAAATGGATAAAAGACCTCAACGTGAGATAGGAATCCATCAGAATCTTAGAGGAGAACATAGGCAGTAACTTCTTTGATATCAGCCACAGCAACTTCTTTCAAGATATGTCTCCAAAGGCAAAGGAAACAAAAGCGAAAATGAACTTTTGGGACTTCATCAAGATCAAAAGCTTCTGCATAGCAAAGGAAACTGTCAACAAAACAAAGAGGCAACCCACGGAATGGGAGAAGATATTTGCAAAGATGGTGCAGACAAAAGGTTGATATCCAGGATCTATAAAGAACTCCTCAAATTCAACACACACAGAGCAGACAATCATATTAAAAAATGGGCAGAAGATATGAACAGATGCTTCTCCAGTGAAGACATACAAATGGCTCTCAGACACATGAAAAAATGTTCATCATCACTAGCCATCAGGGAGATTCAAATCAAAACCACATTGAGATACCACCTTACACCAGTTAGAATGGCCAAAATTAGCAAGACAGGAAACAACATGTGTTGCAGAGGATGTGGAGAAAGGGGAACCCTCTTCCACTGTTGGTGGGAATGCAAGTAGGTGCAGCCACTTTGGAGAACAATTTGGAGATTTCTCGAGAAATTAAAAATAGAGCTTCCCTCTGACCCTGCAATTGCACTGCTGGGTATTTACCCCAAAGATACAGATGGAGTGAAAAGAAGGGCCATCTGTACCCCAATGTTTATAGCAGCAATGGCCACGGTCGCCAAACTGTGGAAAGAACCAAGATGCCCTTCAACGGACGAATGTATAAGGAAGATGTGGTCCATATACATTATGGAGTATTATGCCTCCATCAGAAAGGATGTATACCCAACTTTTGTAGCAACATGGACAGAACTGGAAGAGATTATACTGAGTGAAATAAGTCAAGCAGAGAGAGTCAAGTATCATATGGTTTCACTTATTTGTGGAGCATAACAAATAACATGGAGGACAAGGGGAGATAGAGAGGAGAAGGGAGTTGAGGGAAATTGGAAGGGGAGGTGAACCATGAGAGACTGTGGACTCTGAAAAACAACCTGAGAGTTTTGAAGGGGCGGGGGTGGGAGGTTGGGGGAGACATGTGGCGGGTATTAAGGAGGGCACGTATTGCATGTAGCACTGGGTGTAGTGCAAAAACAATGAATACTGTTACGCTGAAAATAAATTTTAAAAACATAGATTAGGCATGAAGTTATCCCAAACAACAGTCTGAAACACAACAATCTAAAACTAACTTTATAGACAGGCATAAAATAGTATTAATTTAGTGACATCAACATGGGTCACTAATTCAAGAGTAAAGTACAAAAGACTTGGAAACAGGGACACCTGGCTTGTTCAGTCAGTAAAGAGTACAGGTCCTGATTTTGGGTTTGTCAGTTTGACACCCACATTGGGTGTACAGATTACTTTTTAAAAGTTATAACAAAACGGTGGTTAGGAAGCATTATCTAAAGTGATGCCTTCATTTCATATAGAGATATGTATTATTTCATATTTATTTAAGAAGGTGAATGTTGGTCAAATGACAAAAAGGAATACCTTAAAAACATTGGCTGCCAATGACATGACTGAGAAATCACAAAGGGCCAAAAGGTACAATAAGGAATAATAGAAATGTGAACACAGGGTGAAAATATGTATAAAAGGGGATTTATTACTTTAGATGTTGCAGAAATTTCTACACTTAAACAAGCAAGAGAGGGAGGAAAATATGATCAAATGATAGGTTTGAGCACACAAAATGTATTAACTTTCCTACTACCCTCGGATACATCTACACGTTATAAAGGAACTGAAGGTCAGATAACAAAGTTGAAGGAAAAACTTCAATTCCTATGCTTGAAAAAATGCAACCAAAAACAGGAATATGAACACTTGAAAGCCACAAAACAAAAGAGAAAACAAACGTCTAAGAAACACACAAATATACTCATCCTCACCAGGAAGGAAATAATTGTAATATAAAGCTTTTCTCCTATACCCCTTTCACATATCAATTTAAAAAATTTATTGGACTGCCAAGGAAGAAAAAGGTCACTGTGAAATGTATGTCTTATGATCCATTGGTCTGGGTCTTTCTCATCAATATGGGAACATACTCAAATTTTCCTTGGCTTAAAATAATAAAAGAATGCCTTCATTTGACTGCCTAGCCATTGTAGCTAATACCCTATAACTTTATTCCTCTTAATTGCAAAGATTCTTGGACTGGTATTCTACTCACTGCAACCACTTTCTGTCACCCATCACCACTCTTCCATCAATACTACTTAATTCTCAGCAATCTCTCCTGCATGGCTGATTTCAGTGTTTACTTTTCTTTTTAAGATCATAACTAAATCCAATCATTAACTAATCAAGCAACCCTACAACCTTAGCGATGTCATGGTGCTGGGCTAGGCTGAGTTGGTTCTCAGGTGGTTTCAGGTAAATGTTCTCACCCTTCTATTCTCTCTGGCCCTTTCTTCCAATGTCTGCTGGGCTCTCAGACTTACCTTTGTGGGAGTCTTTATGTAGAAGTCCCGATTTCTCCCTAGACGGTTGATGATGGACACTGAAGTCTGTTCTCAAACAATACAGAAGGCATTTCCTATCCAAAAGAAATAACCATGCTCCAGCAGTACAAGATTGCACCTGTTGAGAGACAACAGCAAAAGAGATATTTACAGCTCCCTATCTGCTCCTTCAGTGTATTCCCCTCCTGTTTCTCCAAACTTTGAGCACATCATCACCCATGGGACATTGCTCTGGACAGATAGGACTTTTTTTCAGTAGTTTTTTTCTGGTCCCAAGAGACCAAATTACAAGTCAGGAGAATCCAGTTATTATTCTTCCCTGAACTCACCTGTTTCCCATAGAACTAACCTTCTAGCACCTTATCCCAACCCTGATTTAAAGATTTCTCCAAATCTAAGAGTGAAGAGCTGTTAGATACTAGGATCCTTGGGTCTCCAAAATATTGGTTTGTGATGGAACACAGAACTGGTATCTCTAGAAAATTGCTATCCCCTCTTCTGTGAGGTGAAGAACTGTATTCCTCTGACATAAAACCATGAGTACTAGGTCCTTGGCTTCCATGACAGTTTTGCCAAAACAGCTAAGAATTAATGCTTTATGAAAGACCCACAGCAAGTATCATCCTCAATGGGAAAAAGCTTGCAGCCTTCCCGTTGAGATCAGGAACACGACAAGGATGCCCACTCTCACCACTCTTCTTCAACATAGTATTAGAAGTCCTAGAAACAGCAATTGGACAACAAAGAGAAATAAAAGGTATCCAAATTGTCAGGGAAGAAGTCAAACTCTCTCTCTTCGCAGACGACATGATTCTTTATATGGAAAACCCGAAAGACTCCACCCCCAAACTTCTAGAACTCATACAGCAATTCAGTAATGTGGCAGGATACAAAGTCAATGTACAGAAATCAGTGGCTTTCTTATCCACTAACAATGAAAATACAGAAAGGCAAATTAGAGAATCAATTCCATTTACTATAGCACCAAGAACCATAAGATACCTTGGAATAAACCTAACCAAAGAGGTTAAGTATCTGTACTTGAGGAACTACAGAACACTCATGAAAGAAATTGAAGAAGACACAAAAAGATGGAAGACCATTCCATGCTCTTGGATTGGAAGAATAAACATTGTTAAAATGTCTATACTGCCTAGTATATCTATACTTTTAATATATATATATACTTTTAAATATCTATATCTATACTTTTAAATATCTATACTTTTAAATATCTATACTTTTAATGCCATTCCGATCAAAATTCCACCGGTATTTTTCAAAGAGCTGGAGCTAATAATCCTAAAATTTGTATGAAATCAGAAGAGACCCCAAATTGCTAAGGAAATGTTGAAAAACAAAAATAAAACTGGCGGCATCACGTTACCTGATTTCAAGCTTTACTACAAAGCTGTGATCACCAAGACAGCATGGTACTGGCATAAAAACAGACACATTGACCAGTGGAACAGAGTAGAGAGCCCAGATATGGACCCTCAACTCTCCTGTCAAATCATCTTTGACAAAACAGGAAAAAATATCCAGTGGAAAAAAAGACAATCTCTTCAATAAATGGTGCTGGGGAAACTGGACATATATATGTAGAAAAATGAAACTCGACCATTCTCTTACACCATACACAAAGATAAACTCGAAATGGATAAAAGACCTCGACGTGAGACAGGAATCCATCAGAATCCTCAAAGAGAACATAGGCAGTAACCTCTTTGATATCAGCCACAGCAACTTCTTTCAAGATATGTCTCCAAAGGCGATGGAAACAAAAGCGAAAATGATCTTTTGGGATTTCATCAAGATCCAAAGCTTCTGCACAGCGAAAGAAACAGTCAACAAATCAAAGAGGCAACCCACGGAATGGGAGAAGATATTTGCAAATGACAGTACAGACAAAAGGTTGATATCCAGGATCTATAAAGAACTCCTCAAACTCAATACACACAAAACAGACAATCGTATTTAAAAATGGGCAGAAGATATGAACATACGCTTCTCCAATGAAGACATACAAATGGCTATCAGACACATGAAAAAATGTTCATCATCACTAGCCATCAGGGAGATTCAAATTAAAACCACATTGAGATACCACCTTACACCAGTTAGAATGGCCAAAATTAGCAAGACAGGAAACAACGTGTGTTGGAGAGGATGTGGAGAAAGGGGAACTCTCTTTCGCTGTTGGTGGGAATGCAAGTTGGTGCAGCCACTTTGGAGAACAGTGTGGAGATTCCTCAAGAAGTTAAAAATAGAGCTTCCCTATGACCCTGAAATTGCACTGCTGGTTATTTACCCCAAAGATACAGATGGAGTGAAAAGAAGGGCCATCTGTACCCCAATGTTTATAGCAGCAGCAATGGCCACGATCGCCAAACTGTGGAAAGAACCAAGATGCCCTTCAACGGATGAATGGATAAGGAAGATGTGGTCCATATACACCATGGAGTATTATGCCTTCATCAGAAAGGATGAATACCCAACTTTTGTATCAACATGGACGGGACTGGAAGAGATTATGCTGAGTGAAGTAAGTCAAGCAGAGATAGTCAAGTATCATATGGTTTCACTTATTTGTGGAGCATAACAAACAATATGGAGGACAAGGGTAGATGGAGAGGAGAAGGGAGTTGAGGGAAATTGGAAGGGGAGGTGAACCATGAGAGACTATGGACTCTGAAAAACAACCTGAGGTTTTTGAAGGGGCGGGGGTTGGGAGGTTGGGGGAACCCGGTGGTGGGTACTGGGGAGGGCACGGATTGCATGGAGCACTGGGCGTGGTGAAAAAACAATGAATACTGTTACGCTGAAAAGAAATAAATCATAAAAAAAAGAATTAATGCTTTAAGATAAATTAAAAGGTATTGTTTCTTCTTTTTTATAATTTATATAATATTTTGGTAATTAAAAAATATATATTTAGGTTTAGAGCTTGAGGTTCACTAGAAGAAAAAAGTTCTGGAGATGGACGGTAATGTCAGCTCACAACAATGTGAATGTATTTAATCCCACTGAGCTGTGCACTTAAAAATGGTTGAGGGCCACCATGGTGGCTTAGTCGCTCCAGCCTCTGACTCAGGATCTCAACTCAGGTTTTGATCTCAGGTTCCTGAGTGCAAGCCCTGTGTTGGGCTCCCCACTGGGCATAGGGCCTACTTAAAAATAAAACAAACTGAGGGTTTTAGATGGCAGGGGATTGGGGGTGGGGTGAGCCTAGTGGTGGGTATTAAAGAGGGCACACATTGCATGAAGCACTGGGCGTGGTGCATAAACAATAAAATTTGGAACACTGAAAAAAAAATAAAATAATTTTAAAAAATAATAAAATAAAAATAAATGGTTAAGAGGTGGGTAAAATAGGTTATTGGGATTGAGCAGCACACTTGATTTGATGAGCACAGGGTGATGTGTGGAAGTGTTAAATTACTAAATTGTACACTTGAAACTACTATTCTGCTATATATAAATGAAATAGAATTTATTTTTTATTTAAATTCAATTAGCCAACATATAGTGTACATCCTTGGTTTTCGGTGTAGTGTTCAGTGATTCATTACTTGTGTATATCACCCAGTGCTCATCACGTCACAGGCTCTGGAAACTTATAAACTACCAAGACTGAAACACGAAGAAATAGACAATCTGAACAGACCAATAACTAGCAAGGAAATTGAGGCAGTAATTAGAACCTTCCCCAAAAACAGGAGTCAGGGGTCAAATGGCATCCCTGCGCAATTCTACCAAAATTTTAAAGAAGAAATCATACCTATTCTACTGGAGCTGTTTCAAAAAATAGAAATGGAGGGACAACTACCAAACTCATTCTATGAGACCAGCATTTCCCTGATCCCAAAACCACACAAAGACTCCATCAAAAAGGAGAATTATAGACCAATACCCATGATGAACATGGTCCCAAAATACTCAACAAGTTTCCAGTTAATTCTTCTCTTAATTAATATTATATTCCACCATGGCTTCACCAATATGCATTTTAACCAACAGTACAAATAGTTCCAATTTCTCAAATCCTCACTGTTTTATCTGAATTTAAGTTGATTGGCAACCCTGTTCAAGATGCCACCTTAATTCTCCCTTGCAATATACAATATCATGTGCATAGGTACTGGGGATTAGGATGTGCACATATTTGGGAGGTTCTTATTCTGCTTTCTAAAATGGTTTTTCTTTTCATTCTTTGATTAACTTAGTTCACTTAGCATAATGTCCTCCAGTTCCATCCATGTCCATGTAAATGGTGGGTATTCATCTTTTCTCATGACTGGGTAATATTCCATTGTATATATGAACCACATCTTCCTTATCCATTCATCTGTTGAAGGACATCTCAGCTCCTTCCACAGTTTAGCTATGGTGGACATTGCTGCTATGAACACTGGGGTCTAGGTGTCCCTTCTTTTCACTACATCTGTATCTTTGGGGTAAATAACTACTTGTGCAATTGCTAGGTCATAGGGTAGCTCTATTTTGAACTTCCTGAGGAACCTCCATACTGTTTTCCAGAGGGCTGTATCAGCTTGTTATCCCACCCACAGCGTGGGAAAAGAGTTCCCATTTCTCCACATCCTCGCCAACACTTGTTGCCTCCTGTCTTGTTAATTTTTGCCATTCTAACTGGTGTAAGGTGGTATCTTATTGTGGTTTTGATTTATATTTCCCTGATGAGAAGTGTTGGGGAGCATTTTTTCATGCGTCTATTGACCACATGTATGTATTCTTTGGAGAAATGTCTGTTCATGTCTTCTGCCCATTTCTTGACTGGACCATTTGTTTTTTGGTTGTCGAGTTTGAGAAGTTCTTTACAGATCTTGAATACCTTGCCTTTCTCTGATTTGACATTGCAAATATCTTCTCCCATTCAATAGGTTTCCTTTTAGTTTTGTTGATTGTTTTCTTTGCTGTGCAGAAGTTTTTTATCTTGATGAAGTCCCAAAAGTTCATTTTCGCTTTTGCTTCCCTTGCCTTTCAGAGACATGTCTTGAAAGAAGTTGCTGTGGCTGAGGTAGAAGAGGTTACTGCGTATGTTCTCCTCTAGGATTTTTATGGATTCTTATATCACATATGATCCTTCAACCATTTTGAGTTTAATTAACTCACTTTATTAAGCTTCTGCTCTGTCTGATACACACAGAGTTTCCCCTTTGTCAATTACATGCCTGCTATGATTCACCAACACTGGATCACAAACGCCTAGAAAATTCTGTATCTTACCTGGGGCAATTAGGATTCTTAAAATTAATTTCATTTCAAATGAAACTATTTCATTTGAATTGAATTATGACATGCCAAGTAAATTATGCCTAGATTTCCCAGGAGAATAATCCTGAGCTGTATTCCTCATATTTAAGAAAATATATGTGGCCACTGAGCTCTTCACATAACTTTGTTGTAGAGGAATATACAAAACCTCAATTTTCACCTAGAGTCTCTCAGTTCTTTTACATCAATACCCTCACTCCTCTTCCCGATAATGTGGACTCTAACATCCTTCCCTTTAAGTCTCAGGCTACAGGCAGGGATGCTCATACTAGGAAAGCCCAGTTACTCCCCTGTACTCCTGTGCATGTGGACATTCCCACAGAGACTTCCCTGACCAAATCCTCTGCTATGGCTGAACCACTCTTTAGGTTATTACTGTGGTTGCAAGACACACCTCAGCAACACCCATCTGGGAAGTCTAACAAAACCAGGTATATTTTTCACAGGTCCTGGAGGGCAGAAGGGATGCCCAAAGGCCATTCAGGGAGGTCTCAGAAGGAAAGAGAAGCATAGAGAGGGAGGGAAAGAGATTGCTGTTGAAGGATCTGCACTTATCCAGGTCCATGGCCAGGATGCAAGGGGACTATATGATCAGGATTTATTGGAAAATTTTATATGAGTAGAATTTAGCTGTGAAGGGGAAAGTAGAGTCACTCATGTGTCAGTATGGAGGTTACCCAAGACTTTCTGAAGAGGTATTTCATGACTGGGGCAGCCTGAGTGTTTCTCTGGTAATTGTGTCCCATACCTGACAATGTGTTTACTCCACGTGGTTGTCTCTGAAATAACCAGAAACTTAATATGAGGCACTTACTCTACAGACATGCTACTGTGTCCTAATGAGTCTCCTGTTTTTACTCGGTGACTCAGCTTAGTGTCCAGAAAACCTTCCATAGTCCCTGCAAACACTGATTAGCAAATATATATCTCCCAATGAAGACTACATGGAAAAGACAAATTTGAATAAATAGATGAACCTGTTATGTTCTTAGTGTCATGGTGATCATAACTATGATGAAACAAAATTTCAAAATACTCATTTTGTTACTACTCAAATATTTCTTTTTTTCTTTTTTGCATTTTTTATATCACAGTTGATGCTGTGCATCTATTTATTGAAACATGGAACATCGGTGTCTGCAATGGAAGGGTTTATTCATTGACATAAAGGATTGCTTGGTGTCTTGTATGTTTTATCACCAAGTGATCTTCCTGTTTCTACATGAACATTTCCACTGCTCCCTGCTAATACGATTCTCTCTATGGTTACATGAGATAGCTCCCTTTTCCATTTGCCACAAATGCTAAGGGATCTTAGTATCATCTATTTCATACTTCCTTCCTGCTCAGAATTCTCTTCCACCTGTGTAATCAGAGGATGTTTCACAGGAGAGCTGGATGTCCTGCCCATCATGTAGTTCAGGGTCACCAGTTCTACTGCACAAAAGTTAAATGTGTATGTCATTCAAACTCTTCCAGTGACCCTGAAGGAAGCCCACATACAGTCACTTGTTCATAAAGCCATTGGAAGTAAAATTCAGTAACCGCTCTCCTCATTTTTCCGATCATGGGCCACAAATAAAGAGCAGCACATGCTCTAGTTGTCCCATGTGTATTCACGTGGATTAATATGTCAGTCAGCACTTTCTGTGTAACAGGCTGTCCTTTTCAAAGGGAAGAGCAACTGATGCAAGCTCATGGAACACAATCGTCAAGAGAGAATTCTTGAGCCATTTCACGATAGAAGATTCTTTTCTTATAGCATAAGAACAAGACAACTGGACAGAAAGAGCTGCACTGGGATTGTGAGGAGAGACTGGTTACTTCCTTTTAAATTTGTGGAAGGAAGGGTAATAGAGATAACGTAAGTTTCTAAGGAATTTCTCTATGCTGAATGTGAGGTTTACAGGACCTCAGAGGTCTTACTATTGAAGGCTAAGGTTGTTTTAGTCACTACTGAAACACCAATATTAAGGCAGCCATGAGTTTCTGGGGTGATGTCACACTCTGAATGTCTAAATGATTTCCCAGGGGCTGAAGATTATAAGGAGATGGACTCTTTATTTTTTTTTTCTTTTCAGCGTAAGATTATTCATTATGTTATGGAGCACACCCAGTGCTCCATGCAATATCTGTCCTCCCTAATACCCACAACCTGACTCCCCCAACCTCCCACCGCCGACCCCTTCAAAACCCTCAGTTTGTTTTTCAGAGTCCTTGTCTCTCATGGTCCATCTCCCCCTCCAATTTCCCTCAACTCCCTTCTCCTCTCCATCTCTCTATGTCCTCCGTGTTATTTCTTATGCTCTGCAAATAAGTGAAGCCATATGATAATTGACTCTCTCTGCTTGACTTATTTCACTCACCATAATCTCTTCCAGTCCTGTCCATGTTGCTACAAAAGTTGGGTATTCATCCTTTCTGATGGAGGCATAATACTCCATAGTGTATATGGACCACATCTTCTGTATCCATTCGTCCTTTGAAGGGCATCTTGGTTCTTTCCATAGTTTGGCGACTGTGGCCATTGCTGCTGCTATAAACATTGGGGTACAGATGGCCCTTCTTTTCACTCCATCTATATCTTTGGGGTAAATACCCAGTAGTGCAATGGCAGGGTCAAAGGGAAACTCTACTTTTAATTTCTTGAGTAATCTCCACACTGTTCTCCAAAGTGGCTGCACCAACTTGCATTCCCACCAACAGTGTAAGAGGGTTCCCCTTTCTCCACATCCTCTCCAACACACGTTGTTTTCTGTCTTACGAATTTTGGCCATTCTAACTGGTGTAAGGTGGTATCTCAATGTGGTTTTAATTTGAATCTCCCTGATGGCTAGTGTTGATGAACATTTTTTCATGTGTCTGATAGCCATTTGTATGTCTTCATTGGAGAAGCGTCTGTTCATATCTTCTGCCCATTTTTTTAATATGATTGTCTGTTTTGTGTGTGTTGAGTTTGAGGAGTTCTTTATAGATCCTGGATATAAACCTTTTGTCTCTACCGTCATTTGCAAATATCTTCTCCCATTCCATGGGTTGCCTCTTTGATTTGTTGACTGTTTCCTTGCTGTGCAGAAGCTTTTGATCTTGATGAAGTCCCAAAAGCTCATTTTCGCTTTTGTTTCCTTCGCCTTTGGAGACATATCTTGAAAGAAGTTGCTGTGGCTGATATCAAAGAGGTTACTGCCTATGTTCTCCTCAAGGATTCTGATGGATTCCTGTCTCACGTTGAGGTTTTTTATCCATTTCGAATTTATCTTTCTGTGCAGCGTAAGAGAAAGGTCGACTTTCATTCTTCTACATATAGCTGTCCAATTTTCCCAGCACCATTTACTGAAGAGACTGTCTTTTTTCCACTGTATATTTTTTCCTGCTTTATCAAAGATTATTTGGCCATAAGTTGAGGGTCCATATTTGGGCTCTCTACTGGGTTCCACTGGTCTATGTGTCTGTTTTTATGCCAGTACCACGCTATCTTGGTGATCACAGATTTGTAGTAAAGCTTGAAATCAGGTAATGTGATGCCGCCAGTTTTATTTTTGTTTTTCAACATTTCCTTAGCAATTCGGGGTCTCTTCTGATTCCATACAAATTTTAGAATTATTTTCTCCACCTCTTTGAAAAATATCGGTGGAATTTTGATCAGAATGGCATTAAAAGTATAGATTGCTCTAGGCAGTAGAGATATTTTAACAATGTTTATCCTTCCAATCCAAGAGCAGAAATGGTCTTCCATATTTTTGTGTCTTCTTCAATTTCTTTCATGAGTGCTCTGGAGTTCCTTGAGTACAGATCCTTTACCTCTTTGGTTAGATTTATTCCCAGGTATCTTATGATTCTTGGTGCTATAGTAAATGGAATTGATTCTCTAACGTCCCTTTCTGTGTTTTCATTGTTAGTGTATAAGAAAGCCACTGATTTCTGTACATTGACTTTGTATCCTGCCACGTTACTGAATTGCTGTATGAGTTCTAGAAGTTTGGGGGTGGAGTCTTGGGTTTTCCATGTAAAGAATCATGTCATCTGCGAAGAGAGAGAGTTTGACTTCTTCATTGCCAATTTGATACCTTTTATCTCTCTTTGTTGTCTGATTGCTGTTGCTAGGACTTCTTAATACTATGTTGAACAAGAGTGGTGAAAGTGGGCATCCTTGTCGTGTTCCTGATCTCAACGGGAAGGCTGTGAGGTTTTTCTCATTGAGGATGATATTTGCAGTGGTTCTTTCATAGATAGATTTGATGAAGTTCAGGAATTTTCCCTCTATCCCTATACTTTGAAGCGTTTTAATCAGGAACAGATGCTGGATTTTGTCAAATGCTTTTTCTGCATCAATTGAGAGGACCATGTGGTTCTTCTCTCTTCTCTTATTGATTTGTTCTATCACACTGATTGATTTGCGAATGTTGAACTATCCTTGTAACCCAGGGATGAATCCCACCTGGTCATGGTGGATAATCTTTTTAATGTGCTGTTGGGTCCTGTTTGCTAGGATCTTGTTGAGAATCTTAGCATCCATATTCATCAGTGATATTGGTTTGAAATTCTCCTCTTTGGTAGGGTCTTTGCCTGGTTTGGGGATCAGGGTGATGCTGGCTTCATAAAAAGAGTCTGGAAGTTTTCCTTCTGCTTCAATTTTTTGAAACAGCTTCAGGGGAATAGATGTTATTTCTTCTTTGAAAGTTTGATAGAATTCCCCAGGGAATCCGTCAGGTCCCGGGCTCTTGTTTTTTTGGGAGGCTTTTGATCACTGCTTCAATCTCATTACTAGATATCGGTCTATTCAGGTTGTCAATTTCTTCCTGGTTCAATTTTGGGAGTTTATAGTTTTCCAGGAATGCATCCATTTCATCTAGGTTGCTTAGCTTATTGGCATATAACTGTTGATAATAACTTCTGATGATTGTTTCTACTTCCTTGGTGTTAGTTGTGATCTCTCCCTTTTCATTCATAATTTTATTAATTTGGGCTTCCTCTCTTTTCTTTTGGATTAGTGTGGCCAATGCTTTATCGATCTTATTGATTCTTTCAAAAAACCAGCTTCTAGTTTCATTGATACGTTCTACTGTATCTCTGGTTTCTACCTCATTGATCTCTGCTCTAATCTTGATTATTTCCCTTCTTACATGTGGAGTACTATTCTCTTACACCATACACAAAGATAAACTCGAAATGGATAAAAGACCTCAACATGAGACAGGAATCCATCAGAATCCTAGAGGAGAACATAGGCAGTAACCTCTTTGATATCAGCCACAGCAACTTCTTTCAAGATATGTCTCCAAAGGCGAAGGAAACAAAAGCAAAAATGAACTTTTGGGATTTCATCAAGATCAAAAGCTTCTGCACAGCGTAAGAAACAGTCAACAAAACAAAGAGGCAACCCACGGAATGGGAGAAGATATTTGCAAATGACAGTACAGACAAAAGGTTGATATCCAGGATCTATAAAGAACTCCTCAAACTCAACACACACAAAACAGGCAATCATATTTAAAAATGGGCAGAAGAGGGGCACCTGGGTGGCTCAGTGGGTTAAGCCTCTGCCTTCGGCTCAGGTCATGATTTCAGGGTCCTGGGATCGAGTCCTGCATAGGGCTCTCTGCTCAGCAGGAGCCTGCTTCCCCCACTCTCTCTCTCTGCCTACTTGTGATCTCTCTCTGTCAAATAAATAAAATCTTTAAAACAATGGGCAGAAGATATGAACAGACACTTCTCCAATGAAGACATACAAATGGCTATCAGACTCATGAAAAAATGTTCATCATCACTAGCCATCAGGGAGATTCAAATTAAAACCACATTGAGATACCACCTTATGACAGTTAGAATGGCCAAAATTAGCAAGATGGGAAACAACGTGTGTTGGAGAGGATGTGGAGAAAGAGGAACCCTCTTTCACTGTTGGTGGGAATGCAAGTTGGTGCAGGCACTTTGAAGAACAGTGTGGAGATTCCTCAAGAAATTAAAAATAGAGCTTCCCTATGACCCTGTAATTGCACTACTGGGTATTTATCCCAAAGATACAGATGGAGTGAAAAGAAGGGCCATCTGTACCCCAATGTTTATAGCAGCAATGGCCACGGTCGCCAAACTGTGGAAAGAACCAAGATGCCCTTCAACAGATGAATGGATAAGGAAGATGTGGTCCATATACACTATGGAGTATTATGCCTCCATCAGAAAGGACGAATACCCAACTTTTGTAGCAACATGGAAAGGACTGGAAGAGATTATGGTGAGTGAAATAAGTCAAGCAGAGAGAGTCAAGTATCATATGGTTTCACTTATTTGTGGAGCATAATAAACAATATGGAGGACAAGGGTAGATGGAGAGGAGAAGGGAGTTGAGGGAAATTGGAAGGGGAGGTGAACCATGAGAGACTATGGACTCTGAAAAGCAACCTGAGGTTTTTGAAGGGGTGGGGGGTGGGAGGTTGGGGGAACCCGGTGGTGGGTACTAGGGAGGGCACAGGTTGCATGGAGCACTGGGTGTGGTGAAAAAACAATGAATACTGTTACGCTGAAAAGAAATAAATCATTTAAAAAAATAGAAAATAAAGAAACTATTTTCAAGACAATATTTAGTATTTTCATGAAAATACAATTTAATAGATAAAAAAACAAACAAACACATACATGCTCTTACAGTTCTAGAGTAAAAAGCTTGGAAGGAGTCTCATAGGGCTAATAGCAAGATGTCTGCAGGGCTGAGTTCATTCTAGAGGAGAATCTGTTCCCTTTCTAATTCCAGTTGCTCTTGCTGGCCACCTGCATTCCTGGGCTCTAGCTCTTCCTTTTCCTTCAGAGCAACAGAGCAGCATTTTCAATCTCTCCCTAACACAACGTCTTTTATACCCTTCCTGAACATTCAGAGGACTGTTGTGATGACCTTGGTCCCACCTGGACAATCATAGCTAATCTCTTTATCTTAATGTCAGACTGATTAGCAAACTTGTTCAATCTGCTACCTTGACTCTTCTGTATTATAACAAGTAATACATGAAAGGCACTGGACATCAGGATGTGGACATATCTGGGAGGGCCTTATGCTGCATACTACAAAGTCTTTTTCATATGTGTATTACTTTGGTCACTTACAAAAACAATAAACACGGACTTTACACAGCCTGAAGAATGAGTGAATACAGGGTCCATCATATGGTGCAGAAGACTTAAAACTCCCTACACCTATCTTTAACACAGGATCAAAGCTTTGCTAATGAATAGTGATATGTATACTAGGATCCACACATCAACATCACCTGGAAGCTTGCTGGAAATACAGAATCTCTGAGCACCCTGGAACTATGATAAGATCCTGAATATTTAGTGGGATCTGTGTGGATTCACAGGCACACTGAAGTTGGAGAGATGCTAGTCTGGATGGGTTTCTCAGGTTTTATGGTTGACATTTGTGATAGGATAATCATATTTTGGAGTGCTTTCCTTTGGACTGTGAGTGTTCAGCAGCATCCATTCAGACATTGCCAGACATGCCCAGGGATACATTCATTTCTGGTTGAGAAACTGCCCCAAAGCTTGAAAGCTAGAAGCATCCTGCAGAATGACACTCAAGGCCCACAACATACCCATATATTCAATTTGGACAGATCACTAGACAGCATCAAGTACCATTTTGGCAACATAGATTGGAGATCATAAAGATACTTCCTCAGGGGTGATATTTTTATAAAAATTATTATGGACATTGGGGAGTGTATGTGCTATGATGAGTGCTGTGAAATGTATAAGCCTGATGATTCACAGACCTGTACACCTGGGGCAAATAATACATTATATGTTAATAAAAATAATTAAATTTAAAATATTAAGTCAAACAATCCCTATAAGATGCAAGCTCACATTATAGTACATAAAATGATCTAAACATGTCTGTTATAATTACAAGTATTTTATGACAAAGGACTAAGTGATAGCCCTTTACTTGTGTAACGTAAGAAATTCCTAATTGTAACAGCAAATGTGTCTTGAAGCCAATGTGTGTAGTGGTCAAAGTTTATTATCAGAAGAGCCCTATTCTCTGCCTTATTGAAAAGAATAACAGACTATGTCTGGAGATAGCAGGGCTAGGTCTCCACCACATATCAATGCTTTGAAGATAAAGAGACCTAACCCAGGTGGCCACTGGGTCATAGACTTGGAGAAAATTGTAACTTGAAGCTGAGGTGAGATGCTAGAAGATTCACATATCAGGAAGGGGGCAAGTTCAGGGAAAGACACTAGAAAAGAAAAGAAAAACTGATTTCACATGACCTCTAACCCAGTCTTTTGGGAACTGAGGTTAATTGGAAAAATAACCTTTCTGTCCAGAGGACATTCCCACTTGGGAATCATGTGCTTAGAGTTTGGAGTCATGAGAGGGAAGCGTGTCTAATGAGCAGACACAGGAAGTTGTAAATACCTTCTCGCCTCCAGTCCACCAGTCCTGGCAACTTTGTACAGGAAGAGCCATGATTATTGTCTATTTGTTCCAAGTCCTTATTCTGGCTGGAGGCCAATATTTCACTTCTTCTTGCTGCCTCAGCTGAGGACAGAGCTTGAGTCCCTATCATCTGTCATCCAGGCAGGAATTCAGACTTCCACAAGGACACCTTCCTGTCACACACCCCAGCCAGGTGAGTCCAACATAACAGTGGTCCATGGATGACAGGGTCAGAGAGAATGGAAGCCAAGAACATTGACCCACCACCATATGAAAGCCAATTCGACCTAGCCCAGAACAACTGATCACTGTATTTGTCTGTTTGCTTGATTAAGTAATTAATGTATTATTAGTGCTAATGTCAATTTCACAGAGTGACTTCTGCTTACACTTTTGAAGGTCTTTCATATACTTTATTATTAAACTGCTAATATAGCAATGCTAGAAAAAGTATGCTGAGATTGTTACACTCAATGTGTGGTTCTAATTGGGTTTGATTTTGTCCCCTAGGGGTCATTGATCCCTGCCTGGAGCCAGCTTTTCCTGTCACACTGGAGAAGGATTCATGGAGGACAGGAATATCTAAGCATCCTACAATGCACAGGACACACCCCACCCCTGGGCATACTCTGAGCAGAATGTCCATGTGCAAAGACAGAGAAACCCTGAGGTAAAGAATATCACTATTTGGATCAAGCTATCTTTAGGTTCTGCCTTCAAACTTGTAACACTTACTTCCTGCTAGCAAATTCACAGTAACCCCTTGGCTATCAGTTTAAAAGTTTTAACCATAGTGGTACCTGGGTGGTTCAGATGGTTAAGCATCTGCCTTCAACTCAGGTAATGATCTCTAGGTCCTGGGATCCAGCACCACAGAAGGCTTTCAGCTCAGCAGTCAGCTTCTCCCTTTTGCTCTGCCTGTCCACAGGCTTATTCACTCTCTGTCTCTTAGATGAATAAATGAGATCTTTAAAATAAAATTAGTTTCAACCACAAACAATGCAACAGCTCTGTAATTTTTTCCCCCCAGGCTGCTGGTGATAGAGATGTTTCTTATTTTCTTAAAGTGTCCTTCGGATTCAGCAAACTTCATATATTTGATAGCTATTCTGATTGACCTTTATAATTAGATGCCCGTATGTTATTCTCTTTTTCTGTGTTTTTATTTTTAAAACATTATCAGCATTCCAAATTATGTCCTCTGATCATTGTTTCTCAATTGACATTTGGAACATATTTTGACCATTAAATCTTTACATTTTATGTAAATATGTCTAACTTCTTACTTCTGAATTTCTTGCTTTATTTAGTGGTGTTGCCCATCTGTAACTTTTATATGTAGTTTTATTGATGTTCTACTGTATTGTTTGGTTACACTCATCCTGAGGTCTAAGCCCTGTGGTTTTTTGTAAGGTCTGAGGGAGGGAAAAGATTTCATATTCTTCCAGACAGATACCCTTTATGCCAGCATTTACTGAGAAATTCAACCTTTTCCTAGAAAACCGAAATACAAACTTACCATGTGGTAAATGTCCTTATACATTGAGACCTGATTTCTAACTCATTTAACAAATAAATACCGAGATTCTAGGAACATTATACATTATATTCTTTTGTGTCTAGGACTTCTACAATTTAATTATTAACCCATATTGACATCATTAATTATTGCTATTTTATATTCTATTTTAGTTCATTTTGGTTTTTCATGCAGTTTTGCCTAGAACAGGTGTTTCAAAATGGCTCAATTTACATTTTAACCTGGTTTTGTGATCCCCTCATTCTGTTCCTTCTATACCTATCCACATTCAAGGGGATTTTTACATTAAACACATACATTCACAAAACTTGGTGAAAAAAACAAAAACGAACAAAGAAGGCAAAGTCCTTGCACTTTTAAATCATGAACCCTCACAATGAGGACAGAACACAATGAAATAAATGTGTGTATGAAATGATATCCACAGACAAAATGATATGAAGAAAATTATTTAGTACAAAAAGATAGAATTGTCATGATTTGGACAGGAGTGTAGAGCATGGTCTATGGATCTCTTTGCACGTTGGGTGAAATCCAAAATGAGAATTAGAGTGTGCCCACTGGGTTCATAAAAGAGAGATCTATACCCAAAGCTCAAAAATACCAATAAAATATGCCACATAGAGAAGGGAGAAAGGGACTAACCTCATCCCCTATCAGACCACATAGAAATGAATTGGCCAGAAATTATGCAGGAGGTACATGAAAAATAAGGCTTCTATGCTTGATATAAAAGTGCTCAACTTTTGTTGTGTTATGTACACTTCCTTTTGTGAAGTGTTTTTTAACCCATTGCTCAATTTTGAGGAAAAAAATATATATATGTATATATATGTATATGTGTACATATATATACATATATATTTAGGCATATATTTTAATATTTAATATTTAAATATATTATTTATCCATGGGAGTTTTAAGAATTGGCAACTCTGAATTTTGCAGAGGAAAGGTCACTGATCTGGCCTATGTGGGTTGGATCCATTCCTGGCACAATCACGATGACAGGGGCAGAGAAAGATAAGGGAATAACACAGCCAGGAAAGGATCGTGCTGGGTGTGTGTGTGTGTGTGTGTCTTGTAGAGTGTGAGCAGTCCCCACAACAAGGTGCCAGGACTGACAACTCCCAAGGTGACACAACACAGAGGCCAGAATTCAATCAAGAGAGGCCACTAAGAAGGAGATTTCGTTCAATTCATGAGATGCCTTTGCAACACGAGGAATACAGTGGGAGAGGCAGTGTGGACAAAGAGGGCCCTGTGCCTTGAGGTTTCAGAGTTAGCAGAGAGGTCACTTCTCTCCTCAGTGTGTCTGATGACTTCTTTCCTCAGGCTCCCTCATGCTTATTCCCCTTTAGCACTGGCTTTGCTTTTTTGATTTGAGCATTGGAAAGAAGTACCATACTTGAGGCCTTTGCCCTGGTCACTTTCTCTGCCAGGTACACACTTACCCCAGAATTCTTGATCTGCCTCGATATCTTACTTCAGAATTTTGTTCCAATGTCACCTTGTTCACAGAATTGGCTTACATACCCAAGAAAATATGATGCCCTATTCACTCTGCTTTATCCTTGTTTTCCTTTTCTTCATACCATCTGCCACCCTCTGAAATGCTATTTATTTTCTTATTTGTTAATATATTCCTTCTCCATTATTGAGTGTTAGGGAATTTTGTTTTTTAGCACCCTATACTCATCACCTAGAAAGTGTCTAAATCACAGCCAGGACAAAATTTGCATTTCTGGGATTTGGATTTTTTTTTTTAATTAAAAGTGTGGGATACATGGCCTTTTGTCAATTGAGTGACTGAAACAAAAATCCCATAACTATGGTGGTACAGGGGATCCCCTGAATTGGATTATATCTATGTACAAAATATTAAAATGAACTTTTAGACTACAAAATTGAAAAGGTAGCATTTTAATTCTGTGAGTAATACAGCTGTGTGAAAATTAATCATGATATTTGCCTCTGTTCTTTAAGTCACCTCCACCACATGAAACCCAGCAATGATACAAGAATTTCAGAGTTTCTTCTTCTGGGGTTTTCAGAGGAACCAGAACTGCAACCCCTCATATTTGGGCTTTTCCTCTCCATGTACCTGATCACCGTGTGTGGAAACCTGCTCATCATCCTGGCCGTCCACTCTGACTCCCACCTCCACACCCCCATGTACTTCTTCCTGGCCAACCTGTCCTTTGTAGACATCTTTTCCACTTCCACCACTGTCCCTAAGATGCTGATGAATATACAGACAGAAAGTAAAGTCATAATCTATGCAGGCTGTGTCACACAGATTTATTTTTTCATACTCTTTGCTGTGTCGGGTATCTTTCTTCTGGCCGTGATGGCCTATGATCACTATGTGGCCATCTGTCACCCCCTACACTACATGGTCATCATGAACCCTCAGCTCTGTGGACTGTTGGTTCTGATGTCCTGGATCATGTGTATCCTGCATTCCCTGTTACAAACCTTAATGGTGTTGCAGCTCTCCTTCTGTACAGAGGTAAAAATCCCCTACTATTTCTGTGAACTCAATCAGATGATCCAACTTGCCTGTTCTGATACCTTTCTTAATAATTTGGTGATGTATTTTGCAGCTGTCCTGCTGGGTGGTGGTCCTTTTGCTGGGATCCTTTACTCTTATTCTAAAATTGTTTCCTCCATATGTGGAATATCATCAGCTCAGGGCAAGTATAAAGCATTTTCCATCTGTGCGTCTCACCTTTCTGTTGTCTCATTATTTTATTGTACAAGCCTAGGAGTATACCTTAGCTCTGCAGCTACCCAGAGCTCCCACGCAAGTGCAGTAGCCTCGGTGATGTACACTGTGGTCATACCCATGCTGAACCCCTTCATCTACAGCCTGAGGAACAAAGATGTAAAGAGGGCTCTGAAAACATTCTTTGTGAAGGAGACTTTACATGGCCAATTGCCATAGGAAAGAACAATTTCCTGAGATTGCTTAAGGTTAGCTTCCTGGGCAAAATTTTATTGAATAAGTGTTTTTATTCAGTTCCTAATGCCAATGTAAAATGACTACATTAGTGTTTAAAAAACATTTATGCTCTGAAAATTCAAGGGGTCAAAACTCTGAAATGGTGCTCATTGGGCTAAAAAAAAATGTTTGCAAGACTTGGTTCATTCTGGAAGCTACAGTGAAGAATATGTTTAATTTTTTATTCCAAAATCATTAAAATAGTGCAAAAAACTTCTAAATATATTTCTTATAAATAACAAATGCTTCACAGTAAGGGACAAAATGACAGCTTTAAATTTACAAGTATGAAATTCCTAATCATTTGGCAAATGTGTCGGAAAGCAGAGGTATGTCTTGCTCAAGGTTTTGTTTGTTTGATTGTTTTTTTTTAAAGATTTTCTTTATTTATTTCTTTGTCAGAGAGAGAGAGAGAGCATGCACAAGCAGGGGGAGTGGCAGGCAGAGGGAGAAGCAGGCTCCCCACTGAGCAAGGAGCCTGACGTGGAACTCAACCCGAGTATCCTGAGCTAGAGAGAGACATCCGACAGACTGAGCCACCCATGCATCCCTTGCTCAAGGTTTATATCAAAAAAGCTTAGTTCTCCTCGTTGAAAAGGAAAACAGTGATATTCTATAGATAGCAGGGCTGTGCGTCCAACACAAGTCAATATTTTGGAGATCCAAGGGATCTAATCCAGACACATTGCTCAGTCCCAGACTTTGTGGAAAAGTTGAAGTCAGGGCTGGTATAAGGTGCTGGAAGGTCGAACTCTGGGAGCAGAAGAGCTCCTGAGCAAGGGGTAATTAACTCTGGATTCACTTGGTTATAACCTGGTCTGTGAGGAAAACACAATCTCCAGGAAAATTTTCCTTCATGTCCACACCAGTGACCCATAGGAAAGTCATGTGCTTAGAGATTGGAGGAGCAGGAAGAAAACATGCATCATGAACAGACAGAGGAAGCTCTAAATATCTCCCGTGTAGCAGTCCCTCTGCTTGTGCCCCCTTGGGTTGGATGGGACAAGATTGTTCTCTCCGGAATCCTAAGCCTGGCTGGAAAACTGATGCCAGCCTCCTTCCTGCCATCTTGTGAGGGGACAGAGTTTAGTCACCATCATCCTGACACAGGAGGAATTCAGACTGCCACATAGAGACCCTTCCTTCAGAGCTGCCATTCAGGTAAGTCCCAGACCCCAGCGGGTCCTGCAGGCAAGGGTCAGACAAAATCCAAGTCTGCTGCATTTACCTGAGGTCACCTGACAACCTCCAGCCTAGCCCAGAACCTAGAGATCTCTATGCTCAATTGCTTGCCTAATGAACTGATGAATGGATTCATTGATGATGTTAAAGAAAGAACTGAATAGTGAGCTCAGCAGCATATGAGTGGTTGCTGACAATGAAGTGAAGGGATTGGATGCATAAAGTACTTCTAGTAAAAATAGAACACAACCATTGAGTTTTGCAATTAAACAGAATAAGAATATTAGGTATGAAGGGATGTCCAGTGAAGTCAGGACATTTCTTTTTTTTTTTTTTCTTTAAAATGGGAATATTGGACTCTGTTTCCATACTGATGAGGAAAACCTAGACCAATTTATTTCTTGCAGTAGGACCCTGCAACAGTAATTCATGAGACATACATTTTCACAGCATCCCCTCCTCCTCTGGGTATTCACGTGAAAAAAATTATCTAACATTGAAAACTATATGAAGGAGATCTGCTTTGAAATGATTTCATTACTAGGGGAGATGAATATATTTGTGGATTAGTTATTCATTTTTTCTGTACTGTACATTGTCTCTACCATGTCGTTGCATTTGTACAGTGGAGTCAGGGTGGTTTATTCCTGCTTTTGATTGCATTCTTTCAAACAAGGAATCGGAAGGGGGGTTTCTATTTGTTTTACCAACTCTGTTGTTTGCATTGTGTTCTAGTGTATATGTATTGGCATATATGTGTTGAATTGTGTTTTTAGTAGTATGGGCTCAGATCTGTCACTCAGTATATGGCATTCTTTATATTGCTTTTTTTATATTATCCATCCTGAAATATTGAGCTGTCACTAATATTTTTTACATGACAGTCCTTGTAATAAACAAAAATGAAATAAATGATATTTTGTGCATTTAGTACTAATAAATCACCTCTATCTGTATTTCCCATTTGCTTTTGCATCTCTGTCATTCCCCATGTGTCCTTTTGTCTCTTTATGATGAGATCCATTTCTAAAAGTTGCATCATCTTTGACCTTCATCTCTTCTTTACATTTGACTGAAGATTGCCTTTACATTCATAAGCATATTTCAATCCATGTATCTTTATGTAAGAAAAAATGATCACTTAGTGCTTACTCCCAGTTGTAAAGATCATTCGCTCATATTCTTTTATTCCAAGTCTTTGGATGTTTAATCTGGAATTAGTGACCCATCTTGACAGCACTGGATTATTACTTTATGTCTTTTTTATTATCTATTTTTATTAGTTTTAAATTCTATTATCTATTTTTATTAGTTTTAGATTCTCATTGAATTTTGTTTTACACAGTTGTTTTGAAAACAGTATACTTGACTAATTTCATTCCTCCTGACAATCTTTATTCCTTAAGTTCTTACCATCTTTAAAAACTTCTCTTCCTGAGTGAAATAAGTCAAGTAGAGAAAGTCAATTATATGGTTTCACTAACTTGAGGAACTTAAGGAATAGCATGGAGGTCATTACAAGAGGGAAGGGAAAAATGAAGGGGGGTAATCAGACGGAGAGTCAAACCATGAGATACTGTGTACTCTGAGAAAGAAACTGGGGGTTTTAGGGGGGAGGGGGGTGGGGGATAGGTTGGCCCAGTGATGCATATTAAGGAGGGTGCATATTGCATGGAGCACTGGGTGTTATGTGTAAACAATGAATCTTGGAACACCACATCAAAAATGAATGACATACTGTATGGTGACAAACATACATAATAATACATAAATAAATAAAAAAATAATAAAACCTAAAAACTCTTCCTAGATTATGCACACATACACATTCATACACTGTACAAATGGATACGTAGTATCCTACTCTCATCATAAATTGTCTTAAGTTTTAGGGCTGTCTTTTTTTCTACCTGTTTCCATTCTTCCTTTTGACTCAATAATACCTCATGAACTTGCCTCCAGTCAATTAGGGTAATGCTGATTCTTTATTTCAGAGTCTGCATAATATCTCATGATGCGGCTATGCTACTCACGATTTGAAAGCTTTTTCCATTCTTTCTCAATATATTACTTTATAACAATTCTACAAAAATATATGGAGATTGTTATGTTAAAAATAGAGTTCTCAGGGGGGGACAATCAAGATGGCAGAGAAATAGCAGGCTGAGATGACATCAGGTAGCAGATCAGCTAGATAGTTTATAAAACCATTGCAAACACCTGCAAATCCAATAGGAGATTGAAGAGAAGAAGAATAGCAATTCTAGAAATAGAAAATTGCCCACTTTCTGAAAGGGAGGACCTGCGGAGAAGTGAATCCAAAGTGATGGGAAGATAGACCGCAGGGGGAGGAGCTGGATCCCAGCAAGCAGTGGAGCAATGGAGCACAAAATCAGAACTTTTAAAAGTCTGATCCACTGAGGGACATTGCTCCAGAGGCTAGTCGGTGTGAAGCCCTGGCAGGGACAGCGTGGTCTCAGGTCCGGTGGGGTCACAGAAGGATCAGGGGTGGCTGAGTGTTACAGAGCTCACAGGTATTAGAGCGGGGAAGCCGGCTGCAGAGATGGAGCTGAGGAGTGAGCTCTCAACTCAGAGTTACCTTAAACTGTGATCCATGGCACAGTCAGACCACTGCTCTTTGAGCAGGGACACTGCAAGACCCAGGGAGATCCCCCTGGAAGAGTTCAGAGATCTGCTGGGTTTGGAGACTCCAGGTGGGGCTTTGTGCCAGAGACAGAGATGCTTGGTCACAGGCTGGGTGAGCTCAGAGCGCAGCCAGAGGCCAGAGAGATGGGAATGATTGAGTGCTTTTCTCTGAGGGTGCACTGAGGACTGGGGCCCTGACCTCTCTATTCTCTTCCATTGATCTACGTATCTGTTTTTGTGCCAATACCATACTGTCTTGATGATGACAGCTTTGTAATAGAGCTTGAAGTCTGGAATTGTGATATCACCAACTTTGGCTTTCTTTTTCAATATTCCTCTGGCTATTCGAGGTCTTTTCTGGTTCCATACAAATTTTAGGATTATTTGTTCCATTTCTTTGAAAAAAAAATGGATGTGATTTTGATAGGGATTGCATTAAATGTGTAGATTGCTTTAGGTAACATAGACATTTTCACAATATTTGTTCTTCCAATCCATGAGCATGGAATATTTTTCCATTTCTTTGTGTCTTCCTCAATTTCTTTCATGGGTACTTTATAGTTTTCTGAGTATAGATTCTTTGTCTCTTTGGTTAGGTTTATTCCTAGGTATCTTATGGTTTTGGGTGCAATTGTAAATGGGATTGACTCTTAATTCCTCTTTCTTCTGTCTTGTTATTGGTGTAAGGAAATGCAACTGATTTCTGTCCATTGATTTTATATCCTGACACTTTACTGAATTCCTGTACAAGTTCTAGCAGTTTTGGAGTGGAGTCTTTTGGGTTTTCCACATATAGTATCATATCTTCTGGAAAGAGTGATAGTTTGACTTCTTCTTTGCCAATTTGGTTGCCTTTAATTTCTTTTTGTCTGATTGCTGAGGCCAGGACTTCCAGTACTATGTTGAATAGCAGTGGTGATAATGGTATCCCTGCTGTGTTCCTGACCTTAGCGGAAAAGCTCTCAATTTTTCTCCATTAAGAATGATATTTGCGGTGGGTTTTTCATAGATGGCTGACGTGGGTTTTTTTTATCCGTTCTGATACCCTGTGTCTTTTGATTGGGGCATTTAGCCCATTTACATTCAGGGTAACTATTGAGAGATATGAATTTAATGCCATTGTATTGCCTGTAAGGTGACTGTTACTGTATACTGTCTCTGTTCCTTTCTGATCTACTACTTTCAAGGTCTCTCTTTGCTTAGAGGACCCCTTTTAATATTTCCTGTAGAGCTGGTTTGGTGTTTGCAAATCGTTTTAGTTTTTGCTTGTCCTGGAAGCTTTTTATTTCTCCTATTTTCAATGATAGCCTAACTGGATATATTATTCTTGGCTGCATGTTTTTCTCATTTATTGCTCTGAATATATCATGCCAGTTCTTTCTGGTCTGCCAGGTCTCTGTGGATAAGACTGCTGCAAATCTCATATTTTTACCATTGTATGTCACAGACTTCTTGCCACAGGCTGCTTCAGGATTTTCTCTTTGTCGCTAAGACTTGTAAGTTTTACTATTAGATGACGGGGTGTGGACCTATTCTTGTTGATTTTGAGGGGGTGTCTCTGAGCCTCCTGGGTTTTGATGCTTGTTCCCTTTGTCATATTAGGGAAATTCTCTACAATAATGCTCTCTTGTTTGTCTCTCCTTTGCTCAGCTTCTTTATTCTCTGTCATTTTGTCTTCTATATCACTAATTCTCTCTTCTGCTTCATTTATCCTAGCAGTAAGAGCTTCCATTTTTTATTGCACCTCATTTATAGCTTTTTTTTATTTCAACTTGGTTAGATTTTAGTTCTTTTATTTCTCCAGAAAGGGCTTTTATTTCTCCAGACAGGTTTCTCTAATATCTTCCATGCCTTTTTCGAGCCTGACTAGCACCTTTAGAATCATCATTCTGAACTCTAGATCTGACATATTATCGATGTCCATATTGATTAGGTCCCTAGCCTTCGGTACTGCCTCTTTTTTTTTTTTTTTTTTTTTTTTTTTTTT
>JAHRIG010000044.1:48822996-48858870 GCA_020311275.1 Eira barbara | reverse complement strand
TTTTTTTTTTTTTTTTTTTTTTTTTTGTGGTGAGTTTCTCTGCCTTGTCATTTTTTCCAGATAAGAATATATGAAGGAGAGAATAAAATACTAAAAGGGTGACAAAGGCCCCAGGAAAATGTGCTTTAACCAAATCAGAAGAGACCCTAAATTGTGGGGGGAAGATAGGGGACAAAAAGAAGTTCAGAAAAAAAAATTGAATAAAAAAAAGAAAAATATAAAAAAGGAAATACATATATTAGACTGGAGAATAGAACAGAGTCACCCACTTAATTTTGGGAGTATTTTGGTGTCTTAGAAGAAACTACTTCCCAAAATTTTAAAGAATGAAAAAATACACACACACACACACACACACACACACACACAATAAGGGTAAACACGATGAAAGGATGGAATAAGACTATAAGGATGAAAATATTTTTTAAAAATTTCTAAAAATTAGTTGATAAGATAGGTTGGTTGGGAGAATAAAGAAAAAGAAAATGGAGAGAATGTGCTCAGGCTGGGGACTAGAACAAAGCCCTGTGCTAGATTTAGGGTATATTTTGATCTATTAGAAGAAGTTGTATCCCAAATTTTTTTAGAAGAAAAAACCCTCAAGCAGAGAAAGTCAATTATCATATGGTTTCACTTATTTGTGGAGTATAACAAATAACATGGAGGACATGGGGAGATGGAGAGGAGAAGGGAGTTGAGGGAAATTGGAAGGGGAGGTGAACCATGAGAGACTATGGACTCTGAAAAACAACCTGAGGGTTTTGAAGGGGCGGGGGTGGGAGGTTGGGGGAACCAGGTGGTGGGTATTAGGGAGGGCACATATTGCATGGAGCACTGCGTGTGGTGAAAAAACAATGAATACTGTTATGCTGAAAATAAAAAAGAAGAAGAAGAAGAAGAAGAAGAAGAAGAAGAAGAAGAAGAAGAAGAAGAAGAAGGAGAAGGAGAAACCCTATGTGTATACAAAAAAATAAAGTTAGATACAATGAAGGATAAAATATGACTATAATAATGAACGTTCAAAAAAAATTTTAACGAAAGGTATTGTTAAGATAAACTATTTAAAAAACATTAAAAGAGGGAAGAGTAAAAGTTAAAAACATTTAGCATAAGAATAAAATAAAATTTAAAAAAATTAATTAACTTTGCAGGACTAAAGAATCATGGGGAAAAAGCTATTAATTTCATGCTTTGCTTTCTCCTCCTCTGGAATTTCGCTCTTCTCCATAAGTGAACTTGGTTTTGGCTGGATTTCTTGTTGATCTTCTGCAAGAGGGGGCCTATTGTAGTGATTCTCAAGGGTCTTTGCCTGAGGCGGAATTGCACGGCCCTTGCCAGAGGCCAGGCTAAGTAATCCGCTCGGGCTCACTAGCTCTTGGGAGCTTTTGTTCCCCGAATACTTTCTGTAGAGTTCTGGAGGATGGGAATGAAAATGGCAGCCTCCCAATCTCCAGCCCAGAGGAGCTGAGAGCTCAGGGCCCCACTCATCAGTGTGCCCTCAGAGAAAAGTGCTCTATCACTCCCATCTCCCTGGTCTCAGGCTGTGCTCCAAGCTCACCCAGCCTGAGACCGAGCATCTCTGTCTCAGGCACACAGCCCCACCTGGAGTCTCAAACCCAGCATATCCCTGCTGCTGTTCCAGGGGGGTCTCCCCAGATCTGCCACTTGTAGGGTCCCTGTTCAAAGAGCAGAGGCCTGACTGTGCCACAGATCACAGCTTAAGGTAACCACTATTTGAGAGCTCACTCCTCAGCTCTGTCCTGTAGCTGGCTTCCCTGCTCTAATATTTGTGAGCTCTGTGATACTCAGATACCCCCAATCCTTCTGTGATCCCGTGGGACCTGAGACCATGCTGTCCCTGTGTGGGCTTCACCCCGGTTTAGCCTCTGGAGCGATGTCCCTCAGTGGAGCAGACTTTTAAAAGTTCTGATTTTGTGCCCCATTGCTCTTCCACTTACTAGGAGCCAGCCCCTCCCGCCGTGGTCTATCTTCCCATCACTTTGGATTCACTTCTCCACAGGTTCTACCTTTCAGAAAGTGATTGATTTTCTGTTTCTAGAATTGCTGCTCTTCTTCTCTTATATCTCAAAGGGTATGTTTTCTTCCTTAATTTCCGGCAACATTTCACCAGATAGGTCTGAAGGTAATTCCTGACCCCGGTTCTGGCTGTGGGAACAAACCTCCCCTCCCCCGGCCCATCCCCCCTTCTGCAACATGCACAACTCTGCTCTGTCCAGTCCCAGGTTTAGTTCTGGTGAGGAGGAGGAAGAGGAGGAGGCAGCGACATGGCTGATCCTGGACCACATCTTCTTTATCCATTTGTCAGTTGAAGGCTATCTCAGCTCTTTCCACAGGTTGGCTATTGTGGACATTACTGCTATGAAAATTGGGGTAGAGATGGCCCTTCTTTTCACTCAATCATTATCTTTGGGGTAAAGACCCAGTAGTACAATTGCCAGGTCATAGGGTAGCTCTATTTTTAATTTTTTGAGGAATCTCCACACTGTTTTCCAAAGTGCACCAACTTGCATTCCCACCAACAGTGTAAGAGGGTTCTCCTTTCTCCACATCCTCTCCAACATTTATTGTTTCTTTTCTTGTTAATCTTTGCCATTCTAATTGGTTTAAGGTGGTATCCCAATGAAATTTTGATTTTAATTTCCCTGATGGGTAATGATGATGAACATTTTTTCATGTGTCTGCTAGCTATTTGTATCTCTTCATTGGAGAAGTGACTGTTCATATCTTCTGCCCATTTTTTCACTTGATTACCTGTTTTTTGCGTGGTGAGTTTAAGAAGTTCTTTATAGATCTTGGGTACCAGCCCTTCATCTGTAGTGTCATTTGCGAATATCTTCTCCCATTCCATGGGTTGCTTCTTAGTTTTGTTGACTGTTTCCTTTGCTGTGCAGAAGCTTTTTAACTTGATGAAGTCCCAAAAGTTCATTTTCACTTTTGTTTCCCTTGCCTTTGGAGACATGTATTGAAAAAATTGCGGTGGTCGATGTTGAAGATGTTACTGCCCGTGTTCTTCTCTAGGATTTTGATGGATTCCTGTCTCACATTGAGGTCTTTCATCCATTTTGAGTTTATTTTTGTGTATGGTGTAAGAGAATGGTTGAGTTTCATTCTTCTGTACATAGCTGTTCAATTTTCCCAGCACAATTTATTGAAGAGACTGTCTTTTCCACTGTAAATTTTTTCCTGCTTTGTCGAAGATTATTTGACCATAGAGTTGAGGGTCCATATCTGGGCTCTCTACTTTGTTCCATTAGTCTTTGTTTCTGTTTTTGTGCCAGTAACATGCTCTATTGGTGATCACAGCTTTGTAATAAAGTTCTAAATCAGGCAATGTGATGCCCCTCTCTTTGTTTTTCTTTTTTCAAGATTTCCTTTGCAATTCAGGGTCTTTTCTGGTTCCACACAACTTTTAGAGTTGTTCGTTCCAACTCTTTGAAAAATGACATGATATTTTTGGTGGAAAACCCAAGACTCCACCCCCAAATTACTAGAACTCACACAGCAATTCAGTAGTGTGGCAGGATACAAAATCAATGCATAGAAATCAGTTGCTTTCTTTTACACTAACAACAAAACTGTAGAAAGGGAAATTGGAGAATTGATTCCTTTTACAGTAGCACCAAAAACCATAAGATACCTTGGAAAAAACCTAACCAAAGTGGTAAAGGATCTATACTCAAAGAACTACAGAACTCTCATGAAAGAAATCAAAGAAGACACAAAAAGATGGAAAAACAGTACATACTCATGGATTGGAAGAATAAACATTGTTAAAATGTCTATGCTGCCCAGAGAAAGCTATACTTTCAATGTCGTCCTGATCACTCTAGAAACTACAGAATGCTTATGAAAGAAATCGAGGAAGACACAAAGAGATGGAAAAACATTCCATGCTCATGGATTGGAAGAATAAATATCATTAAAATATCTATGCTGCCCAGAGAAATCTACACTTTCAATGCAATCCCTATCAAAATACCAACGATATTTTCACAGAGCTGGAAGGAACAATTCTAAAATGTGTACCGACAAAGAAAAGACTCTGAATTACCATAGGATTGCTGAAAAAACAAATCAAAGGTGGTGGCATCACAAGTCCTGACTTCAAACCATTTTACAAAACTTTGATCACCAAGGCAGCATGGTATTGTCACAAAAAACAGACACATAGATGAATGAGACACAATAGAGACCCCAGAAATGACCCTCAACTCTAAGATCAACTAATCTTCAATAAAATAGGAAAGAACATCCAATGGTATGGTGGTTCTCAACTGGGGATATTTGGCCATGTCTGAAAGGCTGCTGCCAAACACCTGTAACCCACATGCCAGCACCCAGCAAAAGTAATCATCCAGCCCCACTGCTGACAGTGAGAAGGTGAGAAATAGGATTCTAGACCTGGTCTCACCTTCATTATACACACAAATCACTGAGGTTTGTAGTTAAAATGCAAATTCTGACTCATCAGGTCTGCAGTGGGCCTGGAGACTGCATTTTTAACAAGATTTTATTTATTTGTTTATCTATTGAGAGCTGGGGGAGGGGCAGAGGGAGAAAGAGAATGTCAAGCAGACTCTGAGCTGAACATGGAGCCTGACATAGGGCTCAATTCTCAGGACCCTGAGATCACTACCTGAGCCAAATCCAAGAGTGGACACTTAACTGACTGAGCCTCCCCAACACCCATGAAGGCTCCCCTAGAGACACTGCATTTCTTTTGTGTTTTTTTATCTTTTTTTTAATTTTAAAGCTTTTATTTATTTGAGATAGAGAGGGAGAATGAGAGAAAGAGAGTATGAGATGGGGAGAGAGTCAGAGGGAGAAGCAGACTCCCTGGCAAGCTGGGAGCCCAATGTGGGACTCGATTCTGGGACTCCAGGATCATGACCTGAACTGAAGGCAGTTGCCTAACCAACTGAGCGACCCAGGCACTTAAGACCTTGCCTTTCTAATAAGCTCCCATGTGGTGTTGATGCTACAGGTCCTGGTCTGTGGAGCACAATTTGAGAGCAAGGCTGTGGGGCTGTGTTAGAGTCACATGTAGGTAGTTTCAGGGCTTCTCCACTGGGAATCTTCCTTGCACATATCTTTGAAAGAATGGTTTTTCACTAACTCTTTGGGTGGTGAAAAATTCTGCACTCAATTTTTTAAGTAAAAAGGCTCTTGGGAGATATCAAGTAATATATACTAAGAAAATTTTATAGTAGGCACAAGAAGGGCCTCCAAAAGATGTCATCCAGAAGAGCATTTGAAAATGTTAGCTTACTTAGCGGGATAATTAAGATAACAGATAGAATAAAGCTACTAGTCATTATTCTACAACAAGAAGATAAGGCTGGTTTATCCATGACGAACTAGAACAATTAAAATGGGCCTCTAAATGTGGAAGAGTGAGGAAGAAGAATGGAGTCGGAGAGACACCTGAAACTACTATTGTGCTGGTTTTGCAGATGGAGGAAAGGCCATATGCCAAGCAATGCAGGAGCCACTAGACACTAGAGTGGGAAAGGAAATTTTCTCCCCAGAGCATTGAGAAGGATCATGGCCCACAGACATCATTATTTTAGCCCATCAGATGCCTTTCATGCTTCTGATCCCTAGAATTCTCAGAGAATTGTTGGTTTTGAGACACTTACATGGATATTCGTTATAACAGTAAAAGGAATCTATCACGTATTTATCCAAGAAGACATTGTTCACAGGAACTGAGTCTGAGTCTCCCAAATCATTCAGTTACCTGACCTAGGGCCAAGGTATTTTTTGTTGACTTCACACATTAAATAGAGAAATTGAAGTTAATTTTGGAGAGATGTGGCCCCATTCCATGGTACAGAGAATTTCCAACTGCATAGATATAAATATGGTTCTTATTTTGAGACCTTTGAAGCATTAAGGTAAAAGTAATTCATGATTAAAATTTAAGTTATATGAAACTAATAAATCATTGAATGGTACATCAGAAACTAATGGTGTACTATATACAGTGGCTAACTGAACATAATTTAAAAAATGAAATTGAATTAAGTTACCCTTAATTTGTTTTTAAGATTTATTCATTTATTTGAGGGGGGTAGATGGAGGATGAGAGATAGAGGAAGAGAGAGTGTGCACAGACTCTTCACTGAACTTGGAGACTGATGTGAGTCTAGATCCCAAGATCCTGAGATCTTGACCCGAGCAGAAACCTAGTCTTGCACTTGACTGACTGCACCATCTAGCTGCCTCACCCTAAAATGTCTTTTACATTAAGTCGTCACTCACTCTACCTTTAATCTTTGTGTCAAAATGTCTACATTCTTTCCATTTCATGTTCATGCCAACATTCCTTTTCATTTCAATATTCTGCAAATTTCAAGGTTACTTTCAATATAATAGAAGAGACTATGAACAAGTGTGTATGTGTGCAAGCATGTTTATTTGAAAGAAAGATGTTCCCAGGTATCCACACTCATGCACATACACATACTCCTCACTCTCAGGTATTTTCCCTGGACTTGACACAGTGTATCCAACATTTTATTTATTCCTCACAAAATTCATTTCAAGCTCCACATTACCTTCAGAAATAAGGAAACAGATCACAGAAGGGAGGGAAAACTGAATGAGAAATCAGAGAGGGAGATAAACCATAACAGACTCTGGATTCTGGGAAACAAATTGAGGGTTACAGAAGGGAGGGGTGTGGGTTGATGGGGTAACCAGGTGATGGACATGAAGGAGGGCACATGTTGCGATGAACACTGGGTATTATACACAACTAATGAACACTACATCAAAAACTAATGATGTACTATATGTTGGCTAACAGGACATAAAAAAAAATACAGAAATGGATGTCCAGGTAAATTACATTTTTAACAATACCATAAAAATGCAGGTAAACTTCAACTTCCTTTGCATCTAATCTGGTTCCTACATATGGATCCATGCAGTGTGCATGCTTAATTCAAGTGCGATGACTTTAATGCAGAAAATTGTACATGTAACATATGTGCAGCTTACTGTATGTAATTATGCTCCAATAATTTAGTTAGAATTTAAATTCTAATGGTGTATGATTTATGTCAGATCAGGAGCACATGTAGCTGAGTCACACCTAACAGGTATGGGAGAAATGTCTTATAACTGGGAAGAAGGGAAAGTGTCACATATGGATATAGAAACAGCTAAATTAAATTAAGGCAATTTACATTTGGTAAATTATTTTTTCATAAACTGTAAGATTAACCTACATATATAAATGAAATAAATATCTTGTATTAGTTGAAGAAAGAAAGGAACTACAGCTCTACACAACATCATAGATGACCTTTAGAAATACAATATACAGAATAGATCAGAACAACTCCCCACCGGACAAACTCATTCAACTATAAAGGCATTATATGAAGACATGTGTTTTCAAAATGGCTATTTTCAGTCCTAGCAAAGAAATAAAATTATAAAAGCAATCAGAACTGAAAGATATGATGAAAATCTGCTTCTTCCCATTCTAGGCATTTTTACTGATAATTGGGGAAAGAATTCATAATTACTTTGTTATTGAAGTTTATCAGAGAGGGAAGAAGATTAATAAAGTGTGTTACTTAAATGTATGGAGAAGTTGATTTCAAACAAATGGAAATGCTAGGAAATGAATAGAAGGAGCAGATTTTACTTCCTCGGTCTGATAGAAGAACAGCCATTACTGGCTTTGAGACTGTGAGCCCTGCAATCATGGGCACTTCTTTGGCCACAGAACGATGGGCCATTACATCACTGGAATGCCATTGATCTTGTTCAGCCCTTTCTTGTCTCTGTTCCTCAGGCTGTAGATGAAGGGGTTCAGCATGGACATGACCTCCAATTACATCACTGAGATTTTCGAACCTTCGTGGGAGCTCAGGGAGCAGCAGAGCTAAAATACACACCTAGGTTGATACGATAAAATAAGGAGACAACTGAGATGTGAGATGCACAGGTGGAAAATGCTTTATACTTGCCCTGAGCTGATGAGATTCTAAGTATGGAAGAAACTACCTTAGAGTAAGAGTAAAGAGTAAAGTAAAATATCTTAGAATAAGAATAAAGTCCTCAGCGAGGGAACTGCCAACCAGCAATATAGCTGCAAAATACATCACCATGTTATTCTGAAAGGTGTCAGGACAAGTTGGATCATTGAGTTCACAGTTCACAATTCCATTATAAATGAAATTGATTCCTTAATTTCCCTTTCTTCAGTTACATTATTAGTGTATAGAAATCCAGCTGAAAAAAAATGAAAAAAAAAAGAAATCCAGCTGATTTCTGTGCATTGATTTTGTATCATGCCACATTCCTGAATTGCTGTATGAGTTATAATAACTTGGGGGTGCAGTCTTTTGGGATTTCCACAACAAGTATCATATCATCTGTAAAGAGAGAGAGAGTTTGACTTCCTCTTTGCCAATTCGAATGCCTTTTATCTCTTTTTGTTGTCTGGTTGTTGAGGCTAGGACTTCTAGTACTTTGTTGAACAATAATGGTGAGAGTGGGCATCCCTGTCATGTTCCTGACCTTAAGGGAAAAGTTCTGTTTCTCCCCATTGAGAATGATATTCACTGTAGGCTTTTCATAGAAGGCTTTGATAATATTGAGGTATGTTGCCTCTATGTCTATACTTTGAAGAGTTTTAATCAAGAAAAGATGCTGTATTTTGTCTTTTAAACTGTGGAGAATCACAAGGAAAGGGAGGGAATCTGGGAAGAAATCAGAGGGAAAGAGACAAACCATATAAGACTCTTGGCTCAGGGAAACAAACTGAGGGTTGCAGAAAGGGAGTTTGGTGGGGGATGAGTACCTAATAAATCATTGAGCACTACACCATATCTTTTTTGGGGGGGGAGCTTTCTTTTTTTTCCCAAAGATTTTTTTATTTCTTTTCAACATAACAGAATTCATTTTTTTGCACCACACCCAGTGCTCATTGCAATACCTGCCCTCCTTAATACCCAACACCTGGCTCCCCCAACCTCCCACCCCCCGCCCCTTCAAAACCCTCAGGTTGTTTTTCAGAGTCCATAGTCTCTCATGGTTCTCCTCCCCTTCCAATTTCCCTCAACTCCCTTCTCCTCTCCATCTCCCTATGTCCTCTGTGTCATTTCTTATGCTCCACAAATAAGTCCAGTCCCATCCATGTTGCTATAAAAGTTGGGTATTCATTCTTTCTGATGGAAGCATAATACTCCATAGTGTATATGGACCACGTCTTCTATATCCATTCGTCCGTTGAAGGGCATCTTGGTTCTTTCCATAGTTTGGTGACTGTGGCCATTGCTGCTATAAACAGCAAGGTACAGATGGCCCTTCTTTTCACTACATCTGTATCTTTGGGGTAGAGACCCAGTAGTGCAATTGCAGGGTCATAGGGAAGCTCTATTTTTAATTTCTTGAGGAATCTCCACACTGTTTTCCAAAGTGGCTGCACCAACTTGCATTCCCACCAACAGTGTAAGAGGGTTCCCCTTTCTCCACATCCTCTCCAACACACGTTGTTTCCTGTCTTGCTAATTTTGGCCATTCTAACTGGTGTAAGGTGGTATCTCAATGTCGTTTTAATTTGAATCTCCCTGATGGCTAGTGATGATGAACATTTTTTCATGTGTCTGATAGTCATTTGTATGTCTTCATTGGAGAAGTGTCTGTTCATATCTTCTGCCCATTTTTTAATATGATTGTCCGTTTTGTGTGTGTTGAGTTTGAAAAGTTCTTTATAGATCCTGGATATCAACCTTTTGTCTGTACTGTCATTTGCAAATATCTTCTTGCATTCTGTGGGTTGCCTCTTTGTTTTGTTGACAGTTTCCTTTGCTATGCAGAAGCTTTTGATCTTGATGAAGTCCCAAAAGTTCATTTTCGCTTTTGTTTCCTTCGCCTTTGGAGACATATCTTGAAAGAAGTTGCTGTGGCTGATATCGAAGAGGTTACTGCCTATGTTCTCCTCTAGGACTCTGATGGATTCCTGTCTCACATTGAGGTCTTTTATCCACTTTGAGTTTATCTTTGTGTATGGTGTAAGAGAATGGTCGAGTTTCATTCTTCTACATATAGCTGTCCAATTTTCTCAACACCATTTATTGAAGAGACTGTCTTTTTCCCACTGTATATTTTTTCCTGCTTTGTTGAAGATTATTTGACCATAGAGTTGAGGGTCCATATCTGGACTCTCTAATCTGTTCCACTGGTCTATGTGTCTGTTTTTATGCCAGTACCATGCTGTCTTGGTGATCACAGCTTTGTAGTAAAGCTTGAAATCAGGTAACGTGATGCCACCAGTTTTATTTTTGTTTTTCAACATTTCCATCAGAATCCTAGAGGAGAACATGGGAAGTAACCTCTTCGATATCAGCCACAGCAACTTCTTTCGAGATATGTCTCCAAAGGCAAAGGAAACAAAAGTGAAAATGAAATTTTGGGACTTCATCAAGATCAAAAGCTTCTTCACAGCAAAGGAAACAGTCAATGAGTTGAAAGGCTCAAACTCCATTCCTACAAGCAACATTTTTCTGAACAAATGTCTGTATTTAATTCCTGCTATAATAAACCATCACATGAGTGGCTTAAAACAAAGATTTATCCCAAGTTTCTAGAAAGTCAGAAATCTGAAATGGGTCTCATTGGGCTACAATTAAGAAATCTGCAAGTTGCGAACCTTCTGGATACTCCAGAGGAGAATTCACTCTCTTTCCTATTTCACTTTTCAGTGGCTATCTGCCTTTTTTTTAAATTTCTTTTCAGCGTAACAGAATTCATTGTTTATGCACCACACCCAGTGCTCTATGCCATATGTTCCCTCCATAATACCCACCTCCTGGCTCCCCCAACCTCCCACACCCCGCCCCTTTGAAACTCTCAGATTGTTTTTCAGAGTCCATAGTCTCTCATGGTTCATTTCCCCTTCCAATTTCCCTCAACTCCCTTCTCCTCTCCAACTCCCCTTATCCTCCATGTTATTTGTTATGCTCCACAAATAAGTGAAACCATATGATGATTGACTCTCTCTGCTTGACTTATTTCACTCAGCATAAACTCTTATCTTCCTTTCTTGTTTGGTGGCCCTTCTTCCACCTTCAAAGCCCACAGCCCAAAGTCTGAAAATGTCACTCTGATTCCAATTCTTTGTCCTCCTTCTTCCACATTTAGAGTGCCATTGTGATTACACTAGTCCATCTGGATAATCCAGGTTAATGTTTTTATACTGAAATCAGTGATTAGTAACGTTTTTCCATCTTCTGGCTGAATTCTCCTTGCAAGAGAAACAAACATTTTCAAACGCTCTTTGGATTAAGATGTGGACATCTTTTGGAAGCCCATATTCTGCCTACTATAAAGTCTTCTTCAAATTTATAAATTTTTGATGTCACTTAAGAGCCTTTATATAAAAGAATTGAGCACAGAATATATCAAACCCTATAGACTTATGTGAAAGCCTTTTCTTTCAAAATTACAAACACAGAAGATTCCTTGTGGAGAAGACCTAAAACTATGTACCCATCATCTAACACAGGAACACAGCCTTGCTCTCAAACTGTGCCCCACGGACTTGGTTCTATGTGTCAACACTGATAACTTGTTAGAAATGCTGAGTCCCTAGGCCCACAGGAGACTTGGTGAGTCAGAATTTGTGTTTTAGCTACAAACTTCAATGATTTGTATGCATAATGAAGGTAGAGAAGTGCTCCTCTAGAATCATATTTCTCACCTTCTCAATGTTGATATTTGGAGCTGGATAAATATTTGTCTTGGGGATTATAAATGTTTAGTTGCATCCTTTCAGACATGACCCAAATATCCCCAAAGGTATGTCATGTCTGGTTGAGAACCACTGTGCCAGAGTTTGAGACAAGAAGCATTGTGACAGAAGTCCAATCAAGGCTTCTTACAGTATAACTGTGATATTGTAATTTATGCTAAAAAAATATACATTTGGTCTTCATCCACATTTCCAGCATAGAGCTTCTAAAACTTTGAATTTCCTAAGTGATGAGAGCCATAAAGATGTCTTTCAGCAGGTTAATGAAGTGACTTTAGGAAAGTAACTATGGAGAGTAGCAGCTTTCCAGGAGGACCAACCATGTGATTAGAGAACCAGAACTTCAGTTCCCATTCCCTGACTTCCTGGGATGGGAGAGGGACTGGAGATGGAGTCTCATCACCGATGATTTAATCAATCATGTCTATATAAGGAAGCTTCCATGAAAACCAAAAGAATGATTCAGAGAACACTCAGGTTGGTGAACACATGGAGAATGGTAAAATGGTATACCTGGAGAAGGCATGGAAGCCCCATATATTTTCCCTATACCTTGCTTTATGCATCTCGTCCATCTGGAATCATCTCTCCCCTGAGGCAGCATGATTCAGGAGGGAAATATTCAAGAAATGCCCATAAATTTGAGCACGCACATGGTCACCTACTGAGTCCACCAGGTGACCACCTAAGGTCAGACCTGAGGTGAGCATGTGGATTCTTGGTAGAGAAGATATAAAAATAACTATCCCTGACTCAAACACTGAACCACAGCCCTAGTACTCAAAGACTGGTTTACAGACCAGGACTGGTAGCATCAGTAGCAATTGGGAAACACTTGCAATTATAGGATCTCTAAGCCTCACCCACATTCTGCCAAATCAGAATCTGATATTGAACAGGATCCTCAAGTGAATCAAACACATGTTAATGTTGGAGAAGTTCTGGTCTAAAATAGTGTTTCTCATCCTCTCCACTGTTGACATTTGAAGTAGATAATTCATTGTGGTGGGGGTCATCCTGTGCATTGTGGGATATGGGGCAGCACCACTGGACTCAAGTCTCTAGATGCCAGTAGCACCTCCCTAGTTATGACTAGTTATGACAAGATTTCTCCATATCTTGTCAAGGGTTCTCTGGAGGCAAAATTGCCCCTGGTTGAGAACCACTGACCTAGAGTATGAGAACTAGAGATATCTTGGTGGAGTTCCAATCAAAGCTCATTCCTCCCTCAACTCTTAACTCTGGGTAGCTCATTTGACACTTCTGAACCCCACTTTTCAAGTGTAGATTAAGGTTAATTATAGTACAGACCTTACAAAGTGGATTTTGCAAAAATGAAAAAAAAAATTCAAATAAGATCCTAACTCAGTGTATGGTACATAAAGCAATCCAAATATCTTATAATTAACAAACTTTTTAAAATTGAGCACTAAATGGCAGTTCTGAATTTGCGTCATCAGTATGACTCACATGATTGATCAGTAAAAAGCATCATGGAGACAAGGGCACTGTATCCATATGTTTATCGCAAATTAACGTACCCCTTTCCCCTGTTGAAGAGGGGAATAGAAATTTTCTAGAGATATAAGGAGATCTTCTCTGCCATAACACAATACTTTGGAGGTCTATGAGACCTGGATAAGCAAATTCCTCAGTCTTAGATTTGGAGAAAACATTAACTAAAAATTAGGATAAGATGCAAAGTGGTTAGAGCTCTGGAAGGCAGGCAAGATTGTGGAGAAGTAATAACAACTAGTTTCACCTGATTACTAATCTGGTATCCTGGGAACATAGAATTGGCTGGAAAAAAACTTTTTTTTCCATCCAGACCAGTGGCCCACAGGGGAATAATATGCTCAGAGGTGGAGGTAACAATGCAAACAGTGCCTAATGACCAGAGACAGGGATCTGTAAATATCTCTGCTGCTTCAATCCCTTACCATGGTGCATCCTTTTGTGGGAAAGGATATGGTTCTTGTTTTGGGGTACTCTATGTCTGGCTGGGGGACCCATGCTTCACTCCTTCCTGCTGTCCTGTCAGGTAACAGAGCTTCTGCCTCCATCATCAGCTATCCAGGGACAAATTTGGACCTCCACACAGAGACTTTCATCCTGCAGACCCAAGCCAGGTGAGTATCAGAGCTCAGCAGGTATTTCAGGAAAGGATCGGAGGGAATGGATCCTGACACTCTTTACCTGAGGTCAACTGAGAGCCCAGCCAGCCTATTCCAGAGTCAAGAGACTATATTTTTGTTTGCTGGGTTGACTACTAAGTTTAAAAATAACTAATTTAGTATATTTTATTATTATTAATTTTTTAGAGACTATAGATCTTCAAATTATTTATTATGTTTCTTATTTCAGCTTAAAGATTTTATTTAATTATTTGAGAAAGAGCAAGAAATAGAGAGCATGAGCAGGGGGATGTGGGTGGGGGAGAAGCAGATGTCCCCCTTAAGCAGGGAGCCTGATGTGGGACTAGATCCCAGGACCCTGTGATCGTTACCTGAGCCAAAGGTAGATGCTTAATTGACTGAGCCATCCAAGCACCCTATTTAATATATTTTAGAAAGAAGTGTTCATTGGACTCAGCATTATAAGATCATGGTTAACAATACATGGTAGAAACCATGAGAGACTGTGGACTCTGAGGAACTAACTGAGGGTTTTGGAGGGGAGGGGGTGGAAGGTTGGGTGAGCCTGGTTGTGGGTATTGTGGAGGCCACATATTGCATGGAGCACTGGGTGTGGTGCATACACAATAAATTCTGGAACACTGAAAAGAAATTTAAAAAAAAATAAATAAAAATTAAAAAAAATATATATGGTGGGGATGGAAGTCCAGTTGGATGAGACCGTGTAAGGACTAGGGGGCATAAAGTGGTTCCAGTGAAATTAGAATATATTCAAGGATTTTTGCAGCTAAGGGAGTAGGGAAACAAGGCATTAGGCTCAGAGGTGTGAGCAGGGAGCAAGAACATTTTTCTTTTTAATTTTCAGGTATTGGTATATTTAGTTTGTTCTGTATTTATTAGAAAGGTCCAGCCCCATGGAAGGTAATACTACCTTGTGACAGCAGTTTCTGAGACATACATTTTACGGTATCATCTCTCCCACTGATATTCCCTGGGGGGAAAATGTACCTAAGTGCAAAAAGGGATATGCCAAAGAGCATCACTTTGACACTATTTTATTACTGAGGAGGCTAATATATTTTTTGCTTTATTTTTCATTTACTTCCTATATGCAAATTGTTTTCACAAGTACATTGCTTTCATCTACTGGGATCTGGTGTCTTTATTGTGTTTTGGTTGAATTCTTTCAAAAAAAAAAAAAAAGAATGGTAATGTTTTCACCAAGTTTGCTGTTTGCCTCTTACTCTGTATTGTATATAGATGTATTGATAGGATTCAGTGAAAGCCTACCTATTTCGTGTGGTCAAATCTATCAGTTGGTCACATCGTGTTCCCCTCATTGCTTTAAACTACTGAAATTCTTCTGCATCCTGAGTAGTAAGAGTTGATTTTTATACATATTGTCATCTTATTGCACATCTAATAGTCCCTATTTCTACCATTTTATATTTTGGAATTAGATCTGTTTTTTTTTTTTTTTTTAATAGCAATCACCTTCTGTCATTATGTGAAACACACTCTTTTGTATTCAACTGAAGATCTCCTGCATCTTTACCATAAGCATGATTGAGTCCATTCATGGTCACATATGATCAAACTACAATTTTAGCTACTATCTCTTGCAATGTATACTAAAAAGAATGTTTTCCTATTCTTTTACCTCCAAGCTTTTATTTAATTTCATCCTGAACAAGAGTCCCACGTTGATGTGATCATTGCTATTGAATATCTTATTTGTAAGATGTTAGTATTAGATTATTGTTCATTTTGTTGAAGACAATTATTTGAATCCACCATATTTAACTTGATTTATTTTCCCTAGCATTCTATTTAATGAATTCTCGTTTCTTTTAAACTTGTTTCTATACAAATGTGCACTTTTGTGAACACAAAGAGTCAAACAAAGCAAGGGATGCCCTGCTCCTTTGGATCATAGGTTATAATGGAGAACAGGGAACTAAGTGCTAGTATGACACAAGGTCTTCAAGGATAAATCATATATAGAAAGGGGGTAGATTGTCACAGAGCATGCCAGATTTTACAGAGTATGGTCTGACAAGGTTTCTTCATGACAGACAAGGAACAGAAAACCAGGACAAGTGAGGACCCATTGGATTTTGTGTCAAACAAAAATCAAAACCCAAAGCCCATCATAACAAAGGGAGGAATGCCATCAAGGAAAGTAAGAAGAGCCAAAATCATCCACAATTAGATCAGGGACATGGGGTGGACCCCATGAGGAGGACAGTGGAGCAGTCAACATGGGATCCCTGGAGTCTGATGTAACCTTAGCACTCACACGGACAACCTTTTCCCTTTGCATACTGGTCTTCTGATAGACTCTTCATTGATATTCTTTTCCCACATTAACCACCTCTGGACTTCTACTAAAACCATTTTTTTTTTTTTTTACCGAAGTGGTTTCTTTTTTTTTTTTTTTTTTTTTTTTTTACTGTCCACAGTAAACATGCCTTTTACATTAAGATGAAGTATATATGCACATGAAAACACACAAATCCACATGTATGTACACACACATATATAAACGCAACTGAACAGAGAATAACCATTCATACACTAAGAGGAAGGAACTCCGCTCAAATTTTACATATATGGACTCAATCTATTGACCATCTTAGGAGGATGGATACCACTACCGCCACTATTCTGATGAGAATATTACAATTTTAGAATGAGTTGATTGTCTTCCCAAATTCAAATGGCTACTGTGTGGTAGATGCAGGATTCAAAACTCATTCACTTGATGAAGTCCCAAAAGGTCATTTTCGCTTTTGTTTCCTTCGCCTTTGGAGACATATCTTGAAAGAAGTTGCTGTGGCTGATATCAAAGAGGTTACTGCCTATGTTCTCTTCGAGGATTCTGATGGATTCCTGTCTCACATTGAGGTCTTTTATCCATTTTGAGTTTATCTTTGTGTACGGTGTAAGAGAATGGTCGAGTTTCATTCTTCTACATAGAGCTGTCCAGTTTTCCCAGCACCATTTGTTGAAAAGACTGTCTTTTTTCCACTGGATATTTTTTCCTGTTTTGTCGAAGATGATTTGATCATAGAGTTGAGGGTCCATATCCGGACTCTCTAATCTGTTCCACTGGTCTATGTGTCTGTTTTTATGCCAGTACCATGCTGTCTTGGTGATCACAGCTTTGTAGTAAAGCTTGAAATCAGGTAACGTGATGCCGCCAGTTTTATTTTTGTTTTTCAACATTTCCTTAGCAATTCGGGGTCTCTTCTGATTCCATACAAATTTTAGGATTATTTGTTCCAGCTCTTTGAAAAATACCGGTGGAATTTTGATCAGAATGGCATTAAAAATATAGATTGCTCTGGGCAGAATAGACATTTTAACAATGTTTATTCTTCCGATCCAAGAGCATGAAATGGTCTTGCATCTTTTTGTGTCTTCTTCAATTTCTTTTATGAGTGTTCTGTAGTTCCTCGAGTACAGATCCTTAACCTCTTTGGTTAGGTTTATTCCGAGGTATCTTATGGTTCTTGGTGCTATAGTAAATGGGGGAACCAGGTGGTGGGTAATAGGGCACAGATTGCATGGAGCACTGGGTGTGGTGAAACACAATGAAAACTGTTACGCTGAAAATAAATTAAAAATTTTAATAAATAAATAAATAAATAAACTATTTTTTCACCTATTAAAAACTCACTCACTAATCGCAAAATTTTGCATTCAATATCATTTGGGAAAGTATTTTACCATTTAATCTTGATTAATACTTTCTTTTTTTGTACCTTGTGTATTTCCTTTAGTCAATGTGTTTTTCCTTTTATTCATATATCTAGTGGGTGTTCATACATTAAGGTGTCTTGACACCATAAATATATCACTCTTTTCTCTTTCGGACTAATGGGTTTTGCTGCCTTATTAGTTATTCTGGGCATCAAAGGGTTGGAAGACAGCCAGAGCCAGGGAAGATTTCATGTCCTCATGTTCTCTCAGGGACCATCTGGGCTTATTAGACCTTTCTCCCCCTTCTTTTTCTCTTCCTTTAAAATGTTTATACTTCTCTAAATACAAGACAAACTGGTTGTATTTAAATGAAGCACCAACTTACATGTTCATGGAAGTCTTACCAACTGGAATTTGGGGACTTTTCTATATTCCTTAGAGTACTGATAGCTTGATGTTGAGAGCTTAACTAATACCATTTCTTTCCTAAATATGTAGCTGGAGGTGAGAAGAGCCTGGTAGTTACATGGCCCCAGGAGTCTGTAGTGTGCCAATATGGGACCCTTAAAATACAGCCTCCGGGGTGTTAACCAACACTTGAAAATAAGGAATGGATCCATCTTTATTGACAGTTTTTCTAGGAGAAAAATTAATGAAGTGCAAGGAACATCACATGAATGAAGGACTCCCTTCCTTCTTGAAGTCTCAGGTGCCACCTTGTTCAACATTCTCTGACATCACCTCTCATCACTCTCCCTCTTGCTGGTCTCCTGACCACACTAGCTCCATTTTTAGACCTGGATAACCTGGATAACTCCTGATCACACTAGCTCCATTTTTAGACCTGTCTGAAACAAGTTCTTCCCTCAGGTCTTTGCACTGGCTCCTTTACCTGCAGGGCACACATCCCCCAGATAAACTTGTGTCTTCTGTGCAGATTTCCCTGAGGTCTGTCTTCAAATGTCACCTTGTGTTGAGGTCTTCCTGAAGTCCCAGTAAAGGGCACACCTCATCCAATTTCTTTAATCCAATTTCTGTAATGCCTGCACTTTTTCCCTATATAAATATATTTTCCCATGTAAATATAGCACTTCTGCCATGTTACTAATGTCTGTTTGTGTTAAAATTAATCATTTTTTCCTAATTTCAAGTCATTACAACCATGACACAGGACATGGCAATGATACCCAATTTTCAGGATTTCTTCTTCTGGGATTATCAAAAAAACCAGAACTGCGGCTCCCCATATTTGGGCTTTTCCTCTCCATGTACCTGATCACTGTGTTTGGAAACCTGCTCATCATCCTGGCTGTCAGCTCTGACTCTCAACTCCACACCCCCATGTACTTCTTCCTTGCCAACCTATCTTTTGTAGACATCTGTTTCACAACCACCACCATCCCAAAGATGTTAGCGAATATACAGACACAGAGCAAAGTTATAACCTATATAGGATGCATCAGCCAGGTCTGCTTTTCCTTAATCTTTGCAGGTTGGGATGACTTACTCCTGGCTGTGATGGCCTATGACCGTTTTGTGGCTATCTGCCACCCCCTGCAGTATACAGTCATCATGAACCCCTGGCTCTGTGGAGTCCTGGCTCTGGTGTCCTGCATCATTAGTGTTCTGAATTCCTTATTACAGAGCTTGATGTTGTTGTATCTTTCCTTCTGTTCAGAGGTGGAAATCCCCCACTTCTTCTGTGAACTCCATCAGATGATCCAACTTGCTTGTTCTGATACCTTTCTTAATGACACAGTGATGTATGTTTCAGCTGTACTGCTGGCTGGTGCACCCCTTGCAGGGATCCTTTGTTCATACTCCAAGATTATTTCATCCATACGAAGAATCTCATCAGCTGAGGGCAAATACAAAGCATTTTCCACCTGTGCATCCCACCTCTCAGTCGTCTCCTTATTTTATTGTACGGTCCTGGGAGTGTACCTTAGCTCTGCGGCTACCCAGAGCTCCCACACAAGTGCAGTAGTCTCGGTGATGTACATGGTGGTCTCACCCATGCTGAACCCCTTCATCTACACCCTGAGGAACAGAGACATAAAAGAGGCTCTAGTAAGATTCTTCAGGAGGGCACCTATAAAAGGGACAGTTGTCCTGGTGGTGAAGAAGTGCCTTGATTGCAGGACTCAAAGCCATGATTTTTGATCATTGTGATATAGAATCTTCTCCTTTTTCCAGGAACTTCTATTTCTTACAATTCAACTTCTCTATACAATTTCAGAATACTCCATTTAGTAAACAGACAATTTTCCCCTAGGTACATTTTCATATGTTCCCACAGTTCTTCCAAAGCTTGGATTGGAAATATTTGAAAACTGTTTCTTTTACAAGACCACTTTGATATCTGAAAATTTTTTTCTTTTCAAATGACATATATCATGCCAAGTAAAATTTCCCTAGATTTCCTGAAGGAATAATCATGAGTTATATTACTTATATGGATAAAACTAACACTTGGTAGCTAAGGCAATTTATATAATTTCATCATAGAGGAAAATACAAAATCAGTTTTCACATTGGGTCTGTTATCATTCCTTTTTACTCCTTAACTGCTCTTCTGAATGATGTAGACCTTTTTTTCCATTTTATTTTATTTTATTTCTTTTCAGTATTCCAGCATTCATTGTTTATGCACCACACCCAGTGCTCCATGCAATACCTGCCGTCCATAATACCCACCACCAGGCTCACCCAACCCCTACCCCCCTCCCCTCCAAAACCCTCAGTTTGTTTCTCAGAGTCCACAGCCTCTCGTGGTTCATCTGCCACTCCAATTTCCCCCAACACACTTCTCTCCATCTCCCCATGTCTTCAGTGTTGTTCCTTATGCTCCACAAGTAAGTGAAACCATGATACTTGACTCTGTCTGCTTGACTTATCATCATCTCCTTTAAGGTTCAGCCAATGGATAGTGATACCTGCAACACTCACCTGTGGCCACCATACTTGTAAGGCAGCCTGAGCCAATGTTACAGATGAACTGTTCCTTGTCATTATTATTGTTGTTGTTTAATGTTAACATATAATTGACATCATGTTACATTAATTATATGTGTACAATTCAATGATTCAATATTTGTGTATATTGCAAAGTGATCAGAATAAGTTCAGTTAACATTCATTACAATATATAGTTACAAACTTTCCTTCAGAATGACAATCATCAAGATTACCTCTCTTAACTTCTTTCAAATGTACAATACAGTGTTGTGGGGTTTTTTTGTTGTTTTTGTTTTTTTGGTTTTTTTTTTAGCTAAAGTCACCATTCTAGACATAATATGCCCATGACTTATTCATTTTATAACAGGAAATTTTTACTTTTTGGCATCATCATGCATTTCACCCACTCCCCACCTCCTAGCCCAGGCTACTACCAATCTGTTCTGCATATCCACAAGCTTGGCTTGGTTTTGTCTTGTTTTTAACATTCCACATGTAGGTGAGATCATAGTATTTATCTTCTTCTTCCTGATTTATTTCACTGAGCATAATGCCCTCAGGATCAATCCATGCTGTTACAAATGCCAAGATTCCACTCATTTGCATGACTATATAATATTCCATTATATATATGCACATATACATATACGTGTATGTATTTTATATTTGCTTTTCTCTGGTGAATACTGATGTCGAGTATCTTTTCATGGACCTGTTGGCCAACTATATGTCTTCAATTGAAAAATGTCTATTCAGATCTTCTGTCCATTGTTTAATCAGATTATTGGTTACTACTGTTGAGTTGCAAGAGTTCTTTATATATTGGGTATATTTAAACCTTAGATACATTATTTGTAATATTCCCTGCCATCAGAAGGTTACTTTTTCATTTTGTTGATGATTTCCTTTTCTGTGCTGAAGTAATTACTTTGAGGTAGACCTTGTTTAGTTTTGCTTTTATTCCCTTGCTTTGGTGTCAAATCTTAAAAATCATTGCCAAGGACAAGATGTTTTCTTCTAGGATTTTTATGGCTTCATATCTTACATTGAAGTCTCTAATCCATTTTGAGTTAATTTTGCCTGTGGTGTAAGATAGCGGTCCAGTTACATTTTTTTTGCAGGTGGCTGTCCAGTTTACCCAACACCATTTATTTAAAAGACAGTTCCCTCTTTTTTATATATTCTTGTGTCCTTTGCTGTAAAATACTTAACCACTAATCTGTGGGTTTATTTCTGTACTCTCTTTTCCATTCCATTGACCTGTGGGTTTTTTCATGCCAGTAGCATGCTGTTTTGGTTACCATAGCTTTGTAATACAGTTTGAATTCAGGGAGTATGATGGTCTAATTTTGCTCTTTTTCTCAAGACTGCTTTGGCTATTGGGGTATTCGTGATTCCATAAAAATTTAAGGAACTTTTGTTCTATTTCTGTAAAATATACCACCGAAATTTTGACAGGGATTACACTGAATCCACAGATTGCTTTGGCTAGTATGGATATTTTAACATTATTAATTCTTCCAATCAATGATCATGGAATAGCTTTACATTTCCTTGTGTCTTCAATTTCATTCAGCAATGTCTTATAGCTTTCAGTGTACAGATGTTTCACCTCCTTGTTAAATTCATTCTTAGGTATTTTATTCTTGTCGATGCAGCTGTAAATGGGATTTTTTCTTAATTTCTCTTTCTGAGAGTTTCTTATTAGTGTATAGAGTTGCAACCAATTTTTCTATATTTGTATATCCTGCTGAATTCATTGATTACTTAGAACAATATTTTTCTTTTAAACAATTCATTGAATTACAATGACATAGAAGAAACTAAGCAGATTTAAAATGTAAAATTTTCTGAATTCAAGTAATCATACAAAAATTAAGAATACATACCATCATGACTCCACTTATATAATTCAAGAAAATGCACAAAAGCTTTAAAGATTATATATTGTAAAAAAAAAGTTAATCAACCTGAAAACTCTGTTTCTTTATATCTAATTCAGGAGGGGGTTGCTGGGGAATAAATACAGTGTTTGGAAGTATTTGGTGAGTCCAACAAGTCTTTCATGGGTAAGAAGCATATACACATATATGTATATGTGCATTTGTACATTACATCCTACAAATACACTCTTACATATGTATGTACAAAACAGACACAATAATCACATCTCTTATATTGAAAGGAAATCTGAAAGAAATTTGGAGAGGTTAGAAGTCAAAAGACAATGTTTGAATTAGCATGAAATTAAAAGAATATATATTTAGACACAAAGGCTTAAGGTAGAATGGGCAAACATTAATTTTAGTAATGAATTTTTTTATCTCAATGCAAAAATGTACCACAATCAGAATTTATAGTTTCTTAAAGATTTTATTTATTTATTTGACAGAGAAAGAGATCACAAGCAGATATAGAGGCAGGCAGAGGGAAAGCCACAACATCATTAAACTTGGTAAGAAGGAATTCAGGATACATGTGACCTAGGACAGGAGAAGCAGTAGTCCACAGAGCTGGAGATTCATGCCTGTGTAATGCATGGGATGGGAGATGGCCACAAACCAGTCATAGGCCATCATGGTCAGAAGAAAGTCATCCAGTACAGCAAAGAGTGTGAAAAGTACATATGTGTCAGACAGCCTGCATAGGTTATGAATTTTCTCTGAGTCTGGATGTTCCACAGCATCTTGGGGATGGTGGTGTAGGTGGAACATATGTCTTCAAAGGACAGGATGGAGAGGAAGCAGTAAATGGGGGTGTGGAGGGATGGTATTCAGAACTAACAACCAGGATGATGAGCATATTCCTAAACACAAGGATCATGTACATGGAGAAGAAAAGCCCAAATATGAGGGTTTGCAGTTCTGTTTGCTCTGATAATCCCAGAAGATGAAATTCATGTAACATGTCCTGGTTCTATGTGGTGGAGGTGTCTACCAGGGAATAAAAAATAACATGACTAATTTTCTCAATAAGGAACATTACAAACATCATTGAAATCCTAAAATTTTCATTTTACATTCAGAAAGTGAATATCCATAGATTTTATATGGAAATTGTCCCCTCTCAGGACCCCACATTCCAGCTCTGAATAGGAATGCATATTCCACACTTGGCCTTTTCCCCAAGTACTCATATATTCTACACTTTCAATGAGAAATTCTGTCACACATTTGGGGAATAAACTTTCATACTGACTAACCTCCAGGGAAAGAGTATAGGTGTCAAGAAACAAAAGACTGCATAGTGCAGTGATGGAGAAGATAAGCAAATAAAAGATTAGATAGAATGTCAGAAGGTGACAGGTGGTATGAAGAAAAATCTAGTAAAAAGGAAAAAGTGTATGGAGGTGCTGTTTTTTTGTTTTTTTGTGTGTGTGGTTTTTTTTTTGTTTTTGTTTTTTTTTACTGGTTGCTTGGATAGGCCAGCACACATTGATACAGAGGTCTCAAGAGGAGACAGCAGGAGACACAGGGTTATCCAGGGAAGTGTGTTCCCATCAGAGGGAATAACCTAGTCAGAGACTCTGAAAAGATAGGAATCCACAATGGCAGGGGAGTGGGAGACTTTAGTTTTGTCTGGTCCCAGAAATTCAGCTAGATAGCTAACAAATCATTATGAACACCTGCAAACTGAACCAGATATCTAAGAAAATAATAGATACAGCTCTACAAATAGAAAAGTGACCACTTTCTGCAAGGTAGGAGGTGTGGAAAAGTGAATCCAAGGCAATACAGGGGAAGATAAACTGCAGGAGGAGGGAACCTCCAAAAGCCTGCTATCAGAAAGTCATAGGGGGAGGAGTCAAGATGGCGGAGAAGTAGCAGGCTGAGACTACATCAGGTAGCAGGAGATCAGCTAGATAGCTTATCAAACCATTCCAAACACCTACAAATCCAACAGGAGATCAAAGAAAAGAAGAGCAGCAATTCTAGAAACAGAAAATTGACCACTTTCTGAAAGGTAGGACTGGCAGAGAAGTGAACCCAAAGCGACGGGAAGATAGACCGTGAAGGGAGGGGCCAGCTCCCAGCAAGCGGTGGAGCAATGGAGCACAAAATCAGAACTTTTAAAAGTCTGCTCCACTGAGGGACATTGCTCCAGAAGCTAAACCGGGGTGAAGCCCACGCAGGGACAGTGTGGTCTCAGGTCCAGTGGAGTCACAGAAGGATCAGGGGTGTCTGAGTGTCACAGAGCTCACAGGTATTAGAGCAGGGAAGCCAGCTACAGAGACAGAGCTGAGGAGTGAGCTCTCAACTTGGGGTTACCTTAAATTGTGATCCGTGGCGCAGGCCACTGCTCTGGGAGCTGAGACCCCACAGGATCCAGGGAGACCCCCTGGAAGAGCTCAGGGATCTGAGGGATTCAGAGACTCGAGGTGGGGCTGTGTGCCAGAGACAAAAAAGCTTAGTCACAGGCTGGGTGAGCTCGGAGGGCGGCCAGAGGCCAGGGAGATGGGAGCAATTGAGCGCTTTTCTCTGAGGGCACACTGAGGAGTGGGGTCTGAGCTCTTGATTCCTCCAGGCTGAGATTGGGAGGCAGCAATTTTCATTCCCATCCTCCAGAAGTCTACGGAAAATGTTCAGGGAACAAAAGCTCCCAAAAGTGAACCCGAGCAGATTACTTAGCTGGGACCCTGGTAAGGGCAGTGCAATTCCACCTCGGGCAAAGACACTTGAGAATCACTACAACAGGACCCTCCCCAGAAGATCAATAAGAAATCCAGCCAAGACCAAGTTCAATTACCAAGGAGAATAGCAGAATTCCAGAGGCGGGGAAAGCAAAGCATGGAATTCATGGCTTTCTCCCCATGATTCTTTAGCCTTGCAAAGTTAATTATTTTTTTAATTTTATTTTTTTCTTCTATTAAATTTTTTAACTTTTCCCCATATCTCTTTTAATGTGTTTAGCTAATTTATCTTAACAATACCTTTCATTAAAAAAAATCTTTTTTGAATGTTCATTATTATACTCATATTTTCTCCTTCATTGTATCTAACTTTATTTTTAGTATACACATAGGGTTTTTACTTCTAAAAAAAAATTTGTGGTACGACTTCTTCTAATAGATCAAAATACACCCTTAATCTAGTATAGGGCTTTGTCCTAGTCTCCAGCCTCAGCAAATTCTCTCCACTTTCTTTTTCATAATTCTCCCAACCGACTTATTTTATCAAATCCTCTTTTAGAAATTTAAAAAATATTTTCATCTTTATACTCATATTCCATCCCTTCATTGTGTTTACCCTTATATACATTTTTCATTCTTTAAAATTTGAGGAGACAGTTTCTTCTAAGAGACCAAAATACTCCCAAAATTAAGTAGGTGACCCTGTTCTATTCACCAGTCTAATATGTATGTATGTGTGTGTGTGTGTGTGTATATATATATTTTTTTTTTCTTTTTTATATTTATTCTTTATTTCTTTTCTTTTTTTAATTTTTTTAACTTCTTATTACCCCCTTTCTTCCCCCCACAATTTGGGGTCTCTTCTGATTTGGTTAAAGCATATTTTCCTGGGGTCCTTGCCACCCTTTTTGTATTTTATTCTCTCCTTCATATATTCTTATCTGGATAAAATGACAAGGTGGAAAAACTAACCACAGAAAAAGAACAAGAGGCAGTACCAAAGGCTAGGGACCTAATCAATATGGACATTGGTAATATGTCAGGTCAAGAGTTCAGAATGACAATTCTAAAGGTGCTAGTCGGGCTCGAAAAAGGCATGGAAGATATTAGAGAAACCCTGTCAGGAGGAATAAAAGCCCTTTCTGGAGAAATAAAAGAACTAAAATCTAACCAAGTTGAAATCAAAAAAGCTATTAATGAAGTGCAATCAAAAATGGAGGCTCTTACTGCTAGGATAAATGAGGAAGAAGTGAGAATTAGTGACATAGAAGACAAAATGACAGAGAATAAAGAAGGTGAGCAAAAGAGAGACAAACAACTACTGGACCATGAGGGGAGAATTCAATAGATAAGCGAAACCATAAGACAAAACAACATTCGAATAATTGGGACTCCAGAAGAAGAAAAAAGAGAGAGGGGAGCAGAAGGTATATTGGAGAGTACTATTGTAGAGAATTTCCCTAATAGGGCAAAGGGAACAAGCATCAAAATCCAGGAGGTACAGAGATTCCCCCCTCAAAATCAATAACAATAGGTCCACACCGTATCATCTAATAGTAAAATTTACAAGTCCTAGCGACAAAGAGAAATTCCTGAAAGCAGCCTGTGGCAAGAAGTCTGTAACATACAATGGAAAAAATATTAGGTTGGCAATAGACTTATCTGCAGAGACCTGGCAGCCCAGAAAGAACTGGCATGATATATTCAGAGCACTAAACGAGAAAAACATGCAGCCAAGAATACTATATCCAGCTAGGCTATCATTGAAAATAGAAGGAGAAATAAAAAGCTTCCAGGATAAACAAAAAAATGAAAGAATTTGTAAACACCAAACCAGCTCTACAGGAAATATTGAAAGGGGTCCTCTAAGCAGAGAAACCCTAAAAGTAGTAGATCATAAAGGAAAAGAGACAATATACAGTAATAGTCACCTTACAGGCAATACAATGGCACTAAAGTTATATCTCTCAATACTTACCCTGAATATAAATGGGCTAAATGCCCCAATCAAAAGACACAGGGTATCAAAACGGATAAAAAAAAATCAATATGCTGTTACAATAAACTCATTGTAGACCCAAAGTCACCTCCAGATTGAAAGTGAAAGGGTGGAAAACAATTTAACATGCTAATGGACATCAAAAGAAAGGTGGGGTGGCAATCCTTATATCAGATCAATTAGATTTTGAGCCAAGGACTATAATAAGAGATGAGTAAGGACACTATATCATACTCAAAGGGTCTGTCCGACAAGAAGATCTAACAATTTTAAATATCTATGCCCCTAATATGGGAGCAGCCAACTATAAAAACGAGTTAATAACAAAATCAAAGAAATACATTGACAATAATACAATAATAGTAAGGGACTTTAACACCCTCCTCACTGAAATGGACAGATCATCCAAGCAAAAGATCAACAAGGATATAAAAGCCTTAAATGACACACTGAACCAGATGGACATCACAGATATATTCAGAACATTCCATCACAAAGCAACAGAATATACATTCTTCTCTAGTGCACATGGAACATTCTCCAGAATAGACCACATCCTGGGTCATAAATCAGGTCTCAACCGGTATCAAAAGATTGGGATCATTCCCTGCATATTTTCAGACCACAATGCTCTGAAGCTAGAACTCAATCACAAGAGCAAATTTGGAAAGAACCGAAATACATGGAGACTAAACAGCATCCTTCTAAAGAATGAATGAGTCAACCAGGAAATTAAAGAAGAAATGAAAAAATTTATGGAAGCAAATGATAATGAAAACATAACGATTCAAAATCTGTGGGACACAGCAAAGGCAGTCTTGAGAGGAAAATATATAGCAGTACAAGCCTTTCTCAAGAAACAAGAAAGGTCTCAAATACACAACCTAACCATACACCTAAAGGAGCTGGAGAAAGAACAACAGAGAAAGCCTAAACCCAGCAGGAGAAGAGAAATCATAAAGAACAGAGTGAAATCAATGAAATAGAAACAAATAAACAAAAAAAAAAAACACACAAAAACAATAGAACAAATCAACGAAACTAGGAGCTGGTTCTTTGAAAGAATTAATAAGATTGACAAACCCCTGGCCACACTTATCAAAAGAAAAGAGAAAGGACCAAATAAATAAAATCATGATTGAAATAGGAACAATCACAACCAACACCAAAGAAATACAATTATAACAATATATTATGAGCAACTCTACACCAGCAAGTTTGACAATCTGGAAGAAATGGATGCATTCCTAGAGACATATAAACTACCACAACAGAACCAGGAAGAAATAGAAAACCTGAATAGACCCATAACCAGTAAGGAGATTGAAACAGTCATCAAAAATCTCCAAACAAACAAAAGTCCAGGGCCAGACGGCTTCTCAGGGGAATTCTACCAAACATTTAAAGAAGAATTAATTTCTATTCTCCTGAAACTGTTCCAAAAAAATAGAAATTGAAAAAAAACTTCCAAACTCATTTTATGAGGCCAGCATCCCCTTGATCCCGAAACCAGACAAGGATCCATCAAAAAGAACAATTACAGGGGGAGACAAGATGGCGGGGAAGTAGGAGGAGGCGCCGTTTCAACCTGTACCCTAAAGTGAGCTGATTACCTACCAAAGAACTCCAATCACCCATGAAATCAGCATGAGATCAGAATTATACACGTCTGGATCTCTACAGGGGCAGAAGACGCCTGTGGGCAGGTAAAGCGGAGTGGGAAAGTTGGACTGATATCGGAAGATAAACAAAAGAGGGAGGGAGCCACAAGAGGCGACCGATTGCAAAGGAATACCCCAATGCGAGAGTGCCCTGCGTCTGGGGCCAGCATTGACTTGGAGTCTGGTTGAAAGCACTCAAAAAAAGCAAAGGATCACGGGAGGGAAATTGTGGGAATCGGGGTGGCTAGGGACAGGGGCTTAAGTCCCCAGACCCAGGACAGCCTCCCCTGGCGCTGAGCCAGAGAGAGTGTGGCGGAGAAACCAGGTCTTGGTCCCTGAGCCACCAGCGCGCCGAAGAACACATGGAGTCCGGCTCCCGTGAGGGGCTGGTAGCCGCGCCAGATGGCAGAACGCACACATACTCTCAGCCTGAGATGTGCGCACCCCACAACCTCCCCTGAGAGAGGTGCATGAAGGCCCAACCTGGTGCTCTGGGACCTGTGCTGCACTAGAGCCTGAGATGCGCTTGCACCACACACTCCCCCAGGAGAGGTGCGCGCAAACCTGGCACTTTTAGACCCGGAAAGACCAGGCACCCCCAGCCCCGGCCAGTGGCCGGCGGGAAAATCTCAGTGTGCGGTCGCTGCTTAGAACCTCTCTGGTGGTCTGGAGCTGCCCAGACAGCCGCTGCTGCCATGGTTTTGCATACAAGAAGGAGATCCTGCATCCCCAGGGACCGCAACTAGGAACCTGCTCTGCCAGCGGCCAAGGGCGAATTTATATGGGCTCTGCAGCACCCACAGGGGAGCAGACTGAGGCTTCTCTCTAAGAGGGAGGTCGGGGTGCAGTTTGCTTTCCTCTAAACCTCCAAAACCATCAAAAGCTGTCAAGCCGAGAGAAAAGAAGTGAACAGACATAAAAACCTCCAGAGAACAAAAGCCTGAAAAAACCGGTTTCCTCAGAGCCCACCCCCTTGAGCAGGGCGGGAGGACGTAACTCAGGGAACATCACTGACTGAAAACCCACGTGGCAGCCCCCTCCCCCAGAAAACAAACCAGGAAAGGAAAAAAAAAAAAAAAAAGACTACAAGAGAACAACCACCACTACTTCATAGATAAAACTTTTATTTTTAACTCAGTCCCACTATTCTGTTTCATTTCTTTTCCTTTTTTATATAGATAGTTTTTTAACCTATTTACCATCACAGTGAGATGTCCAGTACAACAAATTCCATAATAAACTTCTAACCTGAACTTTTTGATACATACACCTGTGTGTTTCTTTTGCTTTACTATTTTTTTAATTTTTTTTAAAGTTTTAGTTTAGTTTAGTCCAGTTTATTCCTTTTTTATTTATTTTCTAATATTCATATAGAGTTAAACTTCAAGGTAACCCCCTTTCTCCAATCTATGCTACCCCTATAGGTAAACCAATATTAAATCCCCCTTTATCTTAGGAAAGTTGAGTCCTTTAACAAAGATATGAAGATACACCCAGGAAGAATCAAAATAACCTCCTCACCCACACTGAGAATCTATACCACGCTCCTATATTTTTCTTCAACCAGTGTTTCTGTGTATTTGTGTTTGTCCTGATAGTATATAAATCTTATACTTGGGGTTCTTTTTGACAAGGTTCTTACTTTTTTTGCTTTTATATATTTTTTTCTCTTGTCATATACTTCTATCAGTCTTTTTGTTTGTCTGTTTTTGTTTGTATACGTCATAAATCTTACCTTGGGGCCCATTTGGGCTGAACCTTCTCTTTTATCTTCCCTTTTTCTCTCTCTCTCTCTCTCTCTCTCTCTCTCTTTTCTTTTTCTTTTCTTTTTTCTCTCGTTTGGGTGGGGAATCCTGAGTGCTCAGAAGCATTCCAGGGTGCACCTTGACTGCACCACAGTCGATACATCCAGCTACATCTGTCCAGTCATCTCTCACCAAAGTGAATAGGAGGAGACATCCCCAACAGAAGAAAAATACAGAGGATGGGCCTTCTGCAACAGAGCTAACGGCTATCAACATAGACAATGTGTCGGAAAGAGAATTCAGGCTAACAATTATCCAGGCAGTAGTTAGGTTGGAGAAAGCCATGGATGACCAAATGGAATTGATTAGGGCAGAACTGAAAGCCACCAGGGATGATGTTCACAATGTTCGGGCAGAACTGAAAGCCAACAGGGATGATGTTCACAATGCTCTCAATGAATTCGAATCTAATCTAAATTCTCTAAAAGTAGAAAAATGAAACTCGACCATTCTCTTACACCATACACAAAGATAAACTCCAAATGGATAAAAGACCTCAACTTGAGACAGGAATCCATCAGAATCCTCGAGGAGAACATAGGCAGTAACCTCTTTGATATCAGCCACAGGAACTTCTTCCAAGATATGTCTCCAAAGGTGAAGGAAACAAAGGCAAAGATGAACTTTTGGAACTTCATCAAGATCAAAAGCTTCTGCACAGCAAAGGAAACAGTCAAGAAAACAAAGAGGCAACCCACGGAATGGGAAAAAAATATTTGAAAATGACAGTATAGACAAAAGGTTGATATCCAGGATCTATAAAGAACTCCGCAAATTCAACACACACAAAACAGACAATCATATTAAAAAATGGGCAGGAGATATAAACAGACACTTCTCCAATGAAGACATACAAATGGCTATCAGACACATAAAAAATGTTCATCATCACTAGCCATCAGGGAGATTCAAATTAAAACCACATTGAGATACCACTTTACACCAGTTACAATGGCCAAAATTAGCAAGACAGGAAACAACGTGTGTTGGAGAGGATGTGGAGAAAGGGGAACCCTCTTCCACTGTTGGTGGGAATGCAAGTTGGTGCAGCCACTTTGGAGAACAGTGTGGAGATTCCTCAAGAAATTAAAAATAGAGTTTCCCTATGACCCTGCAATTGCACTACTGGGTATTTACTCCAAGGATACAGATGTAGTGAAAAGAAGGGCCATCTGTACCCCAATGTTTATAGCAGCAATGGCCACGGTCACCAAACTGTGGAAAGAACCAAGATGCCCTTCAACGGATGAATGGATAAGGAAAATGTGGTACATATCAACCAGGGTGTATTACGCCTCCATCAGAAAGGATGAATACCCAACTTTTGTAGCAACATGGACGGGACTGGAAGAGATTATGCTGAGTGAAATAAGTCAAGCAGAGAGAGTCAAGTATCATATGGTTTCACTTACTTGTGGAGCATAACAAACAATATGAGGACAAGCGTAGATGGAGAGGAGCAGGGAGTTGAGAGAAATTGGAAGGGGAGGTGAACCATGAGAGACTATGGACTCTGAAAAACAACCTGAGGGTTTCAAAGGGGCGGGGGGTGGGAGGTTGGGGGAACCTGGTGGTGGGTACTAGGGAGGGCACGGAATGCATGGAGCACTGGGTGTGGTGAAAAAACAATGAATACTGTTACGCTGAAAAGAGATAAATCATTAAAAAAATAAATAAATAAAATTAAATTAAGATTAAAAAATAAATAAATAAATAAGAATGAAAAAACAAAAGACAATTACAGACCAATATCCTTGATGAACACAAATATTGAAATTCTCACTAAAATACTGGCCAATAGGATCCAACAGTACATTAAAAGGATTATTCACCATGACCAAGGGGGATTTATTCCAGGGATGCAGAGTTGGTTCAACATCTGCAAATGAATCAATGTGATACAATACATTAATAAAAGAATGAACAAGAACCATATGGTACTCTCAATAGATACTGAGAAAGCATTTGACAAAGTGCAGCATCCCTTCCTGATCAAAACTCTGCAAAGTGTAGGTATAAAGGGCACATACCTCAATATCATCAAAGCTATCTATTAAAAACCCACAATGAATATCATCCTCAATGATATTCTGAAAGCTTTTCCGCTAAGGTCAGGAACATGGCAGGGAGGTCCATTATCACCACTGTTATTCAACATAGTACTAGAAGTCCTAGACTCAGCAATCAGACAACAAAAAGAAATTAAAGGCATCCAAGTTGGCAAAGAAGAAGTCAAACTATCACTCTTTCCAGATGATGTGATACTATATGTGGAAAACCCAAAAGACTCCACTCCAAATCTGCTAGAACTTGTACTGCTAGAACTTGACACTTCAGTAAAGTGTCAGGATATAAAATCAATGCACAGAAATCAGTTGCATTTCCTTACACCAACAAGACAGAAGAAAGAGAAATTAAGGAGTCAATCCCATTTACAATTGCACACAAACCATAAGATACCTAGGAATAAACCTAACCAAAGAGGCAAAGGATCTATACTCAGGAAACTATAAAGTATTCATGAAATAAATTGAGGAAGACACAAAGAAATGGAAAACGTCCCATGCTCATGGATTGGAAGAACAAATATTGTGAAAATGTCTATGTTACCTAAAGCAATCTACACATTTAATGCAATCCCTATCAAAATCTCATCCATTTTTTTCAAAGAAATGGAGCAAATCATCCTAACATTTATATGGAACCAGAAAAGACCTCAAATAGCCAGAGGAATATTGGAAAAGAAAGCCAAAGTTAGTGGCATAACAATTCCAGATTTCAAGCTCTATTACAAAGCTGTCATCATCAAGACAGTATGGTACTGGCATAAAAACAGACACACTGATCAATGAAACAGAATAGAGAGCCCAGAAATAGACCCTCAACTCTATGGTCAACTAGTCTTTGATAAAGCAAGAAAAAATGTATAATGGAAAACAGACAGTCTCTTCAACAAATGGTTTTGGGAAAGTTGGACAACCACAGGCAGAAAAATAAAACTGGACCATTTCCTTACAGCACACATGAAAATAGACTCAAAATGGATGAAGGATCTCAATGTGAGAAAGGAATCCATCAAAATTCTTGAGAAGAACACAGGCAGACACCTCTTCGACCTCAGCCACAGCAACTTCTTCCTAGAAACATCACCAAAGGCAAGGGAAGCAAGGGAAAAAATGAACTATTGGGATTTCATCAAGATCAAAAGCTTTTGCACAGCAAAGGAAACAGTTAACATAACCAAAAGACAACTGATAGAATGGGAGTAGATATTTGCAAACGACATATCAGATAAAGGACTAGTGTCCAAAATCTATAAAGAACTTAGCAAACTCAATACCCAAAGAACAAATAATCCAATCAAGAAATGGGCAGAGGACATAAACAGATATTTCTGCCAAGAAGACATCCAGATGGCCAACAGACACATGAAAAAATGCTCCACGTCACTCGGCATCAGGGAAATACAAATCAAAACCACAAATAGGTACAACCTCACACCAGTCAGAATGACTAAAATTAACAAGTCAGGAAATGACACATGCTGGTGAGGATGTGAAGAAAGGCGAACCCTCCTAGACTGCTGGTGGGAATGCGAGCTGGTGCAACCACTCTGGAAAACAGCATGGAGGTTCCTCAAAAAGTTTAAAATAGAGCTACCCTATGACCCAGCAATTGCACTACTGGGTATTTAGCCTAAAGATACAAACGTAGTGATCTGAAGGGGCACGTGAACCTGAATGTTTATAGCAGCAATGTCTACAATAGCCAAACTATGGAAAGAACCTAGATGTCCATCAACAGATGAATGGATAAAGAAGAAGTGTTATATATATACAATGGAATACTATGCAGCCATCAAAAGAAATGAAATCTTGCCATTAGCAATGACATGGATAGAACTAGAGGGTATTATGCTTAGTGAAATAAGTCAATTGGAGCAAGACAACTATCATATGACCTCCCTGATATGAGGAAATGGAGATGCAACGTGGGGGGTAGGTTTTAGGAAAAGAATAAATGAAACAAGATGGGATCGAGAGGGAGACAAATCATAAGAGACTCTTAATCTCACAAAACAAAATGAGGGTTGCCGAAGGGAAGGGGGTAGGGAGAGGGTGGTGGGTTTATGGACATTTAGGAGGGTATGTGCTGTGGTGAGTGCTGTGAAGTGTTTAAACCTGGAGATTCACAGACCTGTACCTCTGGGGCTAATTATACATTATATATTTATTAAACATTTTTTAAATTATTTTAAAAAAATCATATAGCAGCAAGCACAAAATCAGAGCTTTCAGAAGTCTGCTCTAGTGAGAGACATCCCACCTGAAAGTCACTCAAGTGGCTGAGTGGGAGCAGACCCTTAGGTGGGTCAGTGTGGATTCAGGATCCCCAGAGTCACGGGAAGACCAGGGGTGCCTGAGTGCAGCAGAGTTCTCAGTCATCATAATGGGGAAGCTGGCTGCAAACAGTGAGCCAGGAGTGGGATCCCAACTCTGCGTTGCCATAAACTGCAAACCATGACACAATCAGGTGACCACTTCCCAAGCAGGGGCCCAGCAAGTGGCGGAACGGTGGGACTTCTCTTCCTCCCCCGGGAGGAGTGGTGCAGGAGAATGTCACAGGATGCTGTGCAGTTTACAGACTCCAAACAGGGTCATGTGCCTGAGATAGAAATATTTAGTCAGAGGCTGGGAGCATGGAGTGTGGGCAGTGACAAGGGAGACAGGGATGATTGACTGCTTTTACCTGGGAGACCACTGAGGAGTGGGACTAGGAGCTTTTGGCTCCAGGCTGGAGACTGTGAGGCCGCCATCTTCATTCTCTTCTTCTAAAGCTGTGAGGAAAGCCTTCAGGGAACAAAAGCCACATAGAGCAAAATGGAGCAGATTACTTAGCCTGGCACCCTTCCAAGGGTGGAGCAGTTCCACCTGGAGCAAATGCACTTGTGATTCAATGCAACAGGTCCCTCCCTCAGAAGATCAGCCAAGACCAAGTTTATTGAACAATGAAAAGTGCAAAACTCTGGTGCTAGGGGAATACAGCACATAGAAATCATGGCTTTTGTCTAATGATTATTTAGTCTTCCAATTTTAAATTTTTATTGTTTTCTCTTTCTTTTTTTCAACCAATTTCTTATTTTATCAACTCTTTTTTAAAATCGTTTTTCTTTTGGTTGCACTTATT